>JBBJLS010000158.1:34293-47175 GCA_037577275.1 Bryconaethiops microstoma
AGTAAACACAGGTATAAGAGACATGAAATGAACTTGTACTGGTGTTTAGTTGGTTTTTATTTTCATCTAGGGGTGGTCAGTATGGGGGGATATCGTAAAGTTAAGAAATTACATCGCAGTACCCTTTCTGGGTGAACTGTGGGCATTGCGAATATGTCAAGAACAGTTTACAGCTGCAAGGTGCATACTTAATTAATTCTGTTTAAACAGATTTAATGTGGTGCAGCATATGAATTATCGATTGAAAACCATCGCGCTTAGATTTAATAGCATTTTTTAAATGCTATTAAATCTAATAGAAGTAAATGACTATGATTCTATTCCAGGTCTCCTCTATTTACAGTAAAGGAGAATTCCACAGATACCTCCCCAGAATTCCACAGATTCCTGTGTAGTGTAATTTGAGATGTAATTAATGTCAGTCAGAGAGGGTCTTTTGTGAAGTGGCTTATTGTAGAGAAACTTATCAGACTCTTTACAGTGGTGGTGAATGGAACCAGGGGTCACGATGTCTACAAGACAAATATAACCATTTATTTACTCTCTAAACCACAAGTGAATCTACATGTGTCTCACAGTGCCCTCCATGTACTTCTGTTTTAAGAGATGTCTGGTTCCATTCACCACCACTGCAAACAATTTGGACTCTAGAACTACTGTAAATGACTTTGTTGACTTATACTTTGCATGGAATTATAATTTGCATGGTTGAATTATAATTTGCATGGAGAAAAGAGGATGAAAATTTTAAAATCTTTAAGATAGTTTTAAACATGCTAGAAATATTAGTTAAGTCACAATGCCTTAGTCAGAAGTCGCCCACTTTCTTCATTTTGTCATTTTAAGCGATCACACCCATGTAGAGTATGTATAAGATCTGTGATGCCACACCTGCTTTTCAAACAGGTTCCTTTTTGTGACGTGGTGCAGTGCCCTTGAACACGGTTGGTGTTTCTCAGCGCAGTCATTTAAAAACACTTTTATTTTGCTTTCTCCTCAATGCAGTCTGTCACGTTCACACGAGATAACAGTGAAGAGTAGTAGAGAGTAGTTGCTCAGTCCTTGGCTTTTCATTAACTCTGTTCTGCATAATCGCATCCTAGATACGTCTGTAACAGCCCAGTTACATAAATTCTGCTGATTTGATGTCATCTGGCTCTGTTATGGCTGGATGAAAAGCTCCCCCGTCACCCACAGCGGGTGGGGATTATCTGAATGTCATTACTTTGGAAATGTTCTACATAAGGCCTGAAGAGGAAATGCTCTGCGTAAAACCTCCTCTTTACTTTGCCACATTTTAGGGTTGTATTTGTATTCTGTGCCTTTTCACTAAAGCTCAAATAATGTGACATTCGGTAGATAATGTTGACCAGTATTGACAACTCATGGTTATGTTGTTATCCCTGATTTTGGAATCAATATCGGCCACAGAGTTTTCATATCGGCCAATCTCTGCTTCACACATCATGTACACCTTCTATTTGGGTTCCAATATGTAGGTTTACAGTGGAAGTAGTTAATCAGTGGAACAGGACCACTATGGGATCAGAATCAGAAAAGGAAATTGTGCTGCAACTGCACAGACACACAGAGACAAGAACAATATAAAATATAAAAGGCAAAATTTTAAAAACTCTGTACTATATACCCTATGCTACTATATACACAAAGTTCTGTCATCAGTAAGAGAAGTGGATATAATAGCATAAATTAATAAAATTACTGCTGAAGTAGTTTACTAGCTAACAGAAATAGTGGTTTGGGTTTGTTCTCTATTCGGTTTGCGTTATTAGATGTAATAATTACAGAAGTACAGATATTGCACAAAGGACTGTTGCTTAAGTAGAGATATTGCACATGATAAGTCTACTGAACACAATAATACAGATACTGCACATGATGATTTAGCACAATGAAATTGCACGTCTGAGTAGCATCAGATTATTGCACAGATTATTGTGTGGATGTGTGACAGGGGTAGGGGATACAGAGACTGATGGCAGTGGAGAGAAAGGATTTTCTGTGGTGTTCAGTGGAGCACTTCATGCTGGAGTCTAGACAATGTTCTCAGCCCCAGCAAGATATTTGGATCGTGAACCATTCTCAGTATAGCGGTGACATGCTATTGTCATATATATGAGTTAAGAATTATAAGTATTTTACTGAGGTACAGTAACGCTGCAATGTACAGTATATTAATCCGAATAAGAATTAGTAGTAGAATGTTTCTCTACAATTAAAGAATGTCCCACTGCTGCTAATGTTTAGTAAGATATTGGCAGAAGAGCCATTATTTTCCACCACAGTGTTACAGCAATGGTGACTAATCATCCTATTGAGAGTCTGCCTTCTACAAAGTTCAGCTCCTGCTCAAGTCCTCCACACCTAAAACAACTTGCCTTTGTCTTCAGAAGACTTTGTTAGCTGTAACAGGTGTGGTCAACCCTGGCAGAAACGGAATGAGTGCGGTGAGTGAGTGGGGGGGGCGGGGATTGACGTTTTTTGGATTGTATGACATTCAGAAAACCTGCTGAAACATGATTGGTCAGGATGCTCCCGTTCACACAGTTTAAAAATAAAAATGCATTGGTTAATAAGCTCATTTACATATTGCAGCCTTCTGCACTGCAAAGACCGGGATCTCAAACTTTAACCAGCCGTATATTGTGCAACTCAAATATGTTGTCTGACTTGTGATGTTTTGTATATGATGAGCCGTCACTGCAGTGTGAGACAGCTGGTTTCAGTCACTCCACACTCAACACAAAAATACAATTTTGAGAAAAGTAATTAGTATTTTTGACAACATAGTATCTTTGAACAAAATGGAACATTTGACAACAAAAGCCATTCATACACAAATCCAACATTTTGGTAAATTATTTCATTTTTTGAGAGCAGAGATGTCATGCATGTGAATTACATGTGTGAAATAGTAATAGTCCCCTTAATAAGTAGAGCAGCAAGTCACCTAAATTTAATTAACAGAAAGGTTCAGCTAATTTAACACAGCCAATCTTGAATGTAACACTGTTCAGGAGTGGTTTGAGGAACATGATAGAGTTCAAGGTGTTGATTAGATCTCCAAATTCCTCAGATCTCCAACCAGTCAAGCTTCTGTGGGACGTGCTGGACGAACTAGTCTGATCTGTGGAGGCCCCACGTCACAACTTATAGGATCTACTGCTAACATTGTGCTGCAAATTCCACAGCACCTTCAGAGGTTCTTGTGGAGCCCATGCCTTGATGAGTCATAGCTGTATTGGTGGCATAAGGACAGCTAAATTATATTAGGCAGATAGTTTAATGCCAAATTGTGACTAATTGAGACACTCTTTCCAGCCAGTTTTGAATTCAGAGATCATGGAATGTGGGTTCCATTTTTACCCAACTATTTGCTTTGAATGCAGAAACTGACCTGACTAGTTTTGCATGGTGGTGGTTATTGCCCTGTTATCTTCTGTTGTTATCAGTGCCGACACTCCTCATATTTTTCTTCATATTCTGCTCTGTGTGTAGTCCTGCTGTGCCGACCAGGTGAACTGTGGCGGCCTGTTTATTTTCCACGAAAACGCACCTCTACCCAACTAACACAAAGCTAAAATCCCCAACAGAAAACAAACCAGCTCGATTGGACAATTCTGGACCTTGCCTGGACGTCGGCCAGGCCTAAAACAAGAGGCACCTCTGTTGAAAGAGCTTTTTTCATGTTGGAGGTGTAATTCTGGGTAAGAGTGCCCAGGCAAAAGTGGATAAATGCTGTTAGGGCTAGACGACAGCTCGCGTTTCCTTCAGATGCGTTACTTTACTCTCAGAGTTAAACAAATCAATACATGGATCTGAAGCGGACATTTCAGTTGCACTGATTTTGGAAGATCAAAATCAAAAGATTAAAAGCAGTTCCTAAAATCTGCGCACATTTCACTACATGTTGTATTTGTATAACTATGTATGTGAAAAATAAAGAATCTTAAATTTTGAATGTCTGCACAATGTTCAAAGCCAATATGCAATATTTGATAAACACACATCGTTGACTTCTTTTGCAACTGAATTATATTAATTTAATGAAAATATTAATGCACCAGATATCCCAAGTACCACAGTGCTGGGCTTTTAAACAGAATGGCTTATTTTCTTGGGTAGAACTAAACTGGTCAAGCTGCCAGACTGAAAAAGTATGGAGTTGGGCGTAATATAACATTGAAAACCAATGTGGGGAAAAGGGACGTGCAATTTGGTGCCAGTATTGTCTTCACAGTGGTAATCTGAACAACTACTTAGTGAATATTTATGCATTAAGTGTACATGTAAAGTGACCATTTGTCTTACGTGAATACCCCACAGCACACAGTGTGAACAGTGTGAAATTCTTCTCTGCATTTAACCCATTCACCAAGTGAAGCAGAGGGCAGCCAGGAATACAGCACCCAGGAAGTAATGTGTGGGGATGGTAACTTGCTCAAGGGTACCTCAGTGGTGCCACTAGCAGTCCTGGGTTTCGAATCCACGACCTTCTGAACACAAGGGCAGCTCCCTAACCACCAGATCATCAGGTACCCCTAATCACAGTATAGTGATTTAACCTCACTATATTGTGATTTGTTCATTATTATATGACAAAACAATTTAACAGTTTGTGAAATGACTGTTTTTGTCCTCCTTCAGCAGTTCAGACTTGCTTACTCAGTTTACTCTAAAAACCTGTAGCTCATTGCACAGATTGGTCAAAGTGATAAACTATGCACCATTTTGGCCAAAGTACATTGAACCCCTTTTATTTCAGAAAAAATACCCACAAAAGCTTAGTGTATTGTTTTGGTAAAGTTGAAAGTAGATGCCATTCTCAAGCCTGCTACGGTGGGCTAATTAAAATTATTTGGGCCGAATTAAAATTATTTGGCTATTCTGAAACAAAATCCAAATAAAAAAAGCTAAGCATATTGTTTTATTGTCTCTGCTGCACACACATATACCTAATCTATGTAAACAACTCCTTGCAAGTCACATGTGTGTGTTATCTTAATTTTTTTAAATCCGCCATACCAAAGAAATCACACTGATGACTTTCAAGATCTCAGGGTTAAATAGTTTAATTATTGTATGCCACTATAATAACTGCTGTAGTTATTGTTATAGATTAACATCCCACCCCTGTGCTGTGGCCACTGTTCTGTGTTTCTATGGTTCTACTTCAGGCTCTTGCCTCAGATATTACAGGTTTATT
Organism: Bryconaethiops microstoma; assembly: GCA_037577275.1. Lineage (NCBI taxonomy): Eukaryota > Metazoa > Chordata > Actinopteri > Characiformes > Alestidae > Bryconaethiops > Bryconaethiops microstoma. The sequence continues at coordinate 39,521 of JBBJLS010000158.1, forward strand.
TGTTGTTTGGAGGATGCGTCTCTGCCTCAATGCCCAAAATCCCCCCAAAAAATTCTGTCTTGCCAGTAGATGGCACTGTCTTCAAAGCTCTTTATGGTTCACATTCTGAGACCCAACCCAACCTAGAGGAGACCTAGAGGTGTTTACATTATGATCTAGTTTTATTCATTCATTCATTCATTCATTTAGGCCAAATAAGCTGAGCTCATGGAAGTGTGTTGTGCTAAACAGAAACGTTTATCATTTGTGATTTTAATTAGATCCATGTGAATGTATGAATGAATAAATAAATAATTGTGTGTGTGTGTGTGTGTGTGTGTGTGTGTGTGTGTGTGTGAATGAATTAATGAATAAATGTGTGTGTGTGTGTGTGTGTGTGTGTGTATGTATATGTAATCCCCCAGTTTTACGCGGATCTCCACAATAACACGGAAACTGCAAGTGTTCTTGAAATTTTTTTTTTGCTTTTTCATGACAATGTTTTTTTTTACGCAATGTTTTTAAAAATATATATAATTTACTAATAACAAATAGTATTCCAAATATAAACTCAGCTAAATTTCCAGTTATTGGCTGCTGCCCTCCTGTTCTCCTGTTTTCATTTCATTCTTCTAAAAGCCCAATGCTGCCCAAACACCCTGCGGTCTTCTGGCAATGCGAGAATTACAGGCCGATGGCCGTGGTTCGGCGGGCCAAGATTTCATTTTAAATTCAGCTTAACACATTGCCCTTCACGAAAATGTATACAGGGGCGGACTGGCAATCTGTCCGTTCTGCCGCGCTGAATTTAAATCTCTCTCTGAATTTAAATCTCTCACGGCCGTTCTGGAGCAGTCCACCCTCTCTCTTACTGCCCAGAGAACACAAAGCTGCCTTGGGATGGTTAATAATGCTTGTTTTGAATGCACTAAATTTAGTGTCATGAATGCACTAAATAACTAAACACACTGAGGTTTTCTACATTTGCATGTTACTCAGTCAATATGTACTAAAAATACTCAATATTCTTTACAAACAAATACATTTACAGTATGTTCATTTATTTCCTTTATTAGCCAAAAAATGTCATTTTTTAAATCATCACTACTGTCCTATAATAAGCCACCTAATAGAATTATGATGTGGATCACTAGACAAGTGTTAAACCAGAGTCTAGAATTTGACTCTGCATTATCACACAACCAGTTACAGTCAGACATGCACTGTTACAGATTCTTTCATCTTATAAAGGAAACTAATTTTCCTTTATTGTTGTTCATTCAGCAACTTTCCAGTGTTTAACAGGAATAAAAACCTGCAGTTTATGAAATAAATGAACAGGTTGTAAAAACCTGTGGAGTGCAAAAACTTTTGACTAGTAGTATATTATACAAATTGGACGCTTGTGACCTCAAAGAAGAATGAGTGCATGACGGAGTGCATAGTGTAGCCTCCAATCTGAAGGGATGTTGCTTCTGGAATGCACTGGAACTCCATTAAGATTCCTGTGGTGCTCAATAAGGCCACAACTCGGGCAAAACGATGCTGACCTCACTCCAAAACAAGGCCTTTTTTTCCTCCACACACACACATTTTCTTTTACTGTACCATTCTCTCATGTAAACACACACAGAGACAGTTTTTCCCAGTGCTTCTCTCAGGTCATTCCCACGTTTCTTCATTAGTTCCAGTCATTTACTGCCCTGTCAGCATCCACAGCAGGCTGGTTTCAGAACCAGAACCACAAACCTTTATTGATCCCAAAGGAAGTTGCTTATGCTACGACCGCACAGATACGATCTGTCTTCTTGCACTACTCCTACATAAAGATTTTAGCACTTAGAACTGTCCTCTGGTTCTCACACTGTCCTGAAACTTGAGTGTTTCCTCGAATTGTAAGTTGCTTTGGATAAAAGCGTCTGCAAAATGAATGTAATGTAATGAATGTAATGCACAAAATACTCCAGCATCTGTGTATATAGCATAGTGTATTTCATGTAGAGTATGTTTTGCAGAGTTTTATTGGGTTTACTTAGACTTTATATTTTATATTGTACTTGTCTGTGCAGTTGAAACATAAGCAGTTTCCTCAGGGATCAATAAAGTACTCTGATTCTCATTCAGAGACACAAAGAAAAGAACAATATAACATATGGTATAAGTCAAAATTAACAACAGGATAGCAGACACTCCGGGACAGAGCCTGCATGTTTACGCTGACCTTGCAGGCTTAGGCTGCACAAGACATGTTAAACATTGCGATGTTGGCCTACAGTGCTAATATCACGGAAGGCTTAGATATGTAAATGAGCCCTTCTAATCAATAAAGGCCTGTTAACAAGACATACTGATATGTGTCAGAAAATGCATTGATAAGCCTTGCTGGTGTGTGTGGTTGGAGAGCAACATGAACAGGAAACTTCTTCAAACTTGAAACTTGTAACTTAAAACTATTGGCCGTTTTTCATAGAAATAAGTGGAAAAAAGATCACAAAACCAGTTGCAGTCTTGCTGTATCTTCAGATTTAGATCTGAAGCTCTCCATATGAGTTGACTTGGTTAGGTTCTCGTGACAGATTTAAGCCCCGCCCACACCCTTTCTTATTGGCTGACGTTTGGTACACGTCATGAAACGCTAAACCTTATCAAACTTTGATTCTTCATTATGAGTTGTTAAGCAAAAACATTTTCATTAAAATAAATGGTAAAAATGTAGTGAAAAAGTGAATTATTCTCCATTGCATTTTTAATGTAAAGGTCTCAATATGATCTCAGTGGCAGTATTTCTGTCCATATGGAGCGCCAGTGTTACCTGCTTTTTTACTCTTGGTATTTGGACTTCAAAACTATTTGTAGCTTTTGGGATGATTTAAAAAAAATTCTTGTCAGGATATCAGTGACTAAAATTATCACAACATTCGGTATTATGGCGGCTTTTCCTAAATATTAAAAAAATTACTTACGCACTATACAAAACTATTTCACCTTTTAAAACTTCTTAGCCGTTGGTATTTCCATTGAACAGAAAACAGCGCTTCAAAACCAACGATCAAGTTACCAAACACACCTTGAATGCCGCACCTCCTATCTTGTACTGACTTGTGCTTTCAGGGGAAGAGTAGCAGAGCTAGTTTCCTCCACTGTCAATTTCTAAAACATGGTAAACATACACATTTCATTCCATCACATCTCTAATCATCATCCCTCCTCAAAGTAATGTGTCTGTTGAATGTAAAGTGTCTGAATTTGATTTCAGGCTTGAAAAGTCTCAGTTCTGCTGCTGGGTTGTGTGTGGAGCAGAACTACAGTCAGGTTGTCCGCTCAGAGTGAGCTGCTCTACCAGTTCTGTAGTTATGGAGTGGCAAACAGTGTTGTAGCTGTTATCTGACACACACGCGCATACGCACGCACATAGGACTGACAATAGCTCCAATACAAACCTGTTCATTTCAGTCCTGCAATTTCACGGAACGTCTTAACTAAATTACTCACTTTACCTGAGCTTGTAACTGTTCATCACACTGGGGCTGCTTCAATACTACTTGGTGTTTTGGCACTGGACCTTAAAATTACCTTGTTGTATGCAAAAAAATGTACTTTTCCCCCCAAATGCTTTGTTGATTTCCTAGGTACACATTTTCTACAGAGGACACACCTCTGCAAATTTTTTTTATACAGCTACAATTCAATTACTGACATGAAATGTGGCCTACGCCATCAATATGGCACTTTCTGTTGTATGCTTTCTTTTAACTCGACCAACAAATAGAAATCATGCACTTAAATTTTTTTAGAAAGCAAGCCACATTTCAGTTTGTTTATTACAGAGAACGAGTTAACTTTTTACCAAATAAAATAAAATCTTTGTGCATTGACAAGGATGTTTCAGTACAACATCATATATGTCACATCGGTGTCCTTTTTTCTGACTAGGAATTGAAATCAATAAAATAGATACCTGAACAGCCTAAAAGTCATATGTTAAAAACGTTTTTATGTTCAGAAAATATTGAATCGTTTTTCTTGAGGGTTGCTGCTACAATTTTATGCCTAATTTAGTTGCATCCAGTTCCACCCAGTAGTTGGGACTCCCCCATCACACAAAACCACCACCTGTGGAAGGGTGAAGGGGCCAAACCTTAGACTGTAGCACCACTTGTGGGCCTTTTTTTCTTTTATTTTTCAAATGTGATTACAGCTTCATACTACCTTCAACATAGAGCAGTGATACCAGGCAGTTCCACAAGGAGAGGAAAACGGATTTTAAAAAGAAATAATAGTCCTTACTCCTCATCACAGGTCACATCACCCACACTGTCATTTTCTGCCTCTCCTGGCCCTGTATTAGTGAAGGGTAAAATCATTGCTTTTCCCACACATAGAGGTCACAACCTCATGTTGCATAAAATAAAAAATGTTAATGAATAAATGTATTCAAAAATGCACACTTTCCCAGCACTTTCAACAAATTTACATACTGTGAACTCTTTTAAACAAACAAACAAACCAAAAAAAAACAATTTTCTTGCGTCTATATAAATACATATTCAAATAGACACACAAGAAAAGTATTTTTAATAATTAAGAAAAACAGCCATTTGTTCAGGAAATAAACAACTGTAAGTAGTGATTTTATGATTCAGTGTTGGCTTAACCAAACCTCTCCTTGATTAAACCCAATGTTAACTAGTGTCATCGTCCAGTAACTGGTTTGGCTAATTAATAAATCAGATATCAACTACTGTTTTTAGAAAACATAAAATGTTACTTGTACCAGTATTTATGTTTGATTTTTTTTGTGTATATGATGGTTTTAGAAGTAGAGATATAGCACTTACTACTGATAAACTGATTTAAGAAAAATAATGTGAAATATTTCAATGGAATAAATGAATGAGTAAATTATGCAATACTATTTAATATAGAATATTTTAAATCATTATTATTGTAAGATACTAGTGCGTTTAATGAAGTGATCAGTCACTTCCAATACATGTAGTGGTTGCAAGGCTGAGTCTTGCTGCAATTAGTCTGAGCGCTGCAGAATCAAAAGGACTCATCCCAAAGCTTCCTGCAGGGAAAGTCTCTGTGCCGTTTAGAAGATTAATCCGAGGGCTTTGTCTCCTTTATAGAGCCATGAGTCACTCAGACACGTCCCTTTAAAGACTTAAAGGCAAGAGGGGTGAGCACTGAGCAGACAGATGAGAGAGAGAGAGAGAGAGAGAGAGAGAGTTACGCAACAGACAGTCATGTAACCCGAATTTTGGTGTAAGTCGAAACACATCCCAGCCTCAGTCACTTACAGATCCTAACACAGTTGTAAAATCATAAAAACACAACTAAGCCACAGAAAAAGGAAAAGGAAAACTCCCTCACTCAGACGCCGCGTTACTGCGTATTCTTCAGCAACCGAACTAGTTCACCCATGTAATCCGTAAATACGAGTGGGAGTGGGAGTGAGCGTCGTAAACTTGAAACGTCATATGTTGAGACTGTTGTAACTCGAGGACCCCCTGTACTAAAAAATGTATACAATTATATTTTATATGGAAATGTAGGTGAATTTACATTAGTATGTATGTTACAAATTAATGAATTATATTTTTCTTAATAATTTAGCACTGAAATGCATGAAAAATTATATATTGCCCAAAAAAGGAGGATATTTGCAGTCTCAGCAAATTTGCGGGAAATTATTAGTCCGAACTAATAATTTCCCGCAAATTTGCAACTAGTCTCCCTTGCCATCAGTCTCCCTAATTTTATTGGAGTTACGTTAAGATGAGATAGGATAAGAAAGAACTTTATTCATTAGAATGGTCAGTGCAACAAGAAGACATAATGAATAGAAAAATTAAGATAAAAAAAAAGACAGTATACAACATTGCAACACAATTACAAGAACTTTACTGTAACAGAATAACTGTAACAGTGATGTTGCTGTGTGTAAGATTTAGTGTGCTGTACCAGCAGATCAGTGGTGCAGAATAGTTTATGAAAGTGACTTCATATTAATGCAGTAAGAATAACAAAAAAATGCAATTAAATAGCAGCAGATGATGAGGGGATGAGATTAACATTCTGTAATAGCCATTTCATTTATGAAGTTAAAAAGCGTGCATTTTATCATGATACCATATCACATGAGATGCTGTTTGATTGACAGGCAAAAACGGCCAATGAGAGACATTTATAGGCCAACAAGTGTCAAAACGATGCCCTCTTTACCACAACAGACATGCAATGGAGCCAAAATTAGCTTATGTTATTTTGTCTGTTGCTTAGTAACATGAATCTTGCAGAGCATTTTGGTACACATTTAACATATTAACTCATGACTAGTATGGTAAATTTATTTAAAAGCATTACTTATTGTGTACTAGTCACTTAGTGGTTTAGGATCCTAAATCTATCTCTGATATGTTTCATGTTTGTAATCGTGGTGGGTCTCTTAGATGTGCAGGAGCTGCTCAGTTTGTGGTGAGAAGATCTGAAACTAAACCTGATGAAATGGAAATTAGTCACTATGCAGCTCACTGCTGGAACAAACTGCCCGTCAGTATCATCTGCACCAACTGTAGCGTTCTCCTCCTCCTTCTTTTAAACATCAGCACTTCTGCTGTACTTTCAGTTTTCTTTTATGGATTTCTTTATTTCTTTTATCTCTTCCATGATTTTGTTCTATTTTATTTTATGTTGTACTCTGTTTCTGTAAAGCACACTGAATGGCCTTTTGTGTATGATAATGTGCTATATAAGTAACATGGGAATAAATTATTAGCTTGTGGCTAGCATGTTAGATCAGGCCTGTATTAAGCACAGCATGTGTTTATATGTGTTTGTTGCTAAGAAAACAGTTACAACAGATCAGGCAAAACCACCAGTATAAACTTTTGTAATGCTACTTCTATAAATACTTTGATGAACAAAACATCTAAGAACACTTTTGTTTTTTTTGGTAGGAACTAGTTACTACTCCTCTATAACCATATAAAAGCCACATTGCATACATCTGGACTGTTTTTATTTTTCTGTTCTCAAGTGGTTTTGACAGAGAATTTGCAAACACACTTACGCTAGCTCAAACATATGCAGGAAAAAAAAACCTTTACAAAGAAGCCCTGTACTGAGCCTTAATGTAATAATGGATCGCTCAACTGGTCATGGAGTCGCTCAGTGACACTGTCAACAAGAGAAGTAAAACTCTCTCTCACTCCCCACCCATCTCTTTCTCCTCTTCCCTTTGTCTATTCCTCTCTCTCTTTAAGCCTGAAGTCCATGCCATTCTCCCCCATGTGACCCAGGAACTCACCAGCTCTATTCTCTTCACAGTGTGTGTATGTGAAGTGTTAGTGCTCAAACAAGCTAAAAATAGCCACGGGCTACTGCAGCCCCGGGGTTTAGTGCCATCTCCGTCCAAGTTCTGAACTGCAACTGTTCAAATGCTCCGGCCTGGGCACGTGGCCTGCTGAGAGAGAGAGAGAGAGAGAGAGAGAGAAAAAGAGAGCTAGAGAGAGAGAGAATAAGAAAATGCGTTGGGCATTGGTTTGTTCCACAGAGAGGAAATACTGAGCAAGGCTGCTGCCTTCCTGTCTCACAGATGGCCTCCAAAGTAGGGGTGTGTGTGTGTGTGTGTGTGTGTGTGTGTGTGTGTGTGTGTGTGTGTGTGTGTGTGT
>JBBJLS010000158.1:51442-63746 GCA_037577275.1 Bryconaethiops microstoma
GTGTGTGTGTGTGTGTGTGTGTGTGTGTGTGTGTGTGTGTGTGTGTGTGTGTGTGTGTGTGTGTGTGTGTGGTCACAGTGGTCTGTGTGATTTGCATGTGTCTAACTGTAGCTACACTCTCCTCAGGTGCTGATCTACCTGGACGCTCACTGTGAAGTCGGGGTGAACTGGTACGCCTCTCTGGTGGCCCCCATATCTAAAGACCGGTACGGCCCGTAGCTGTTCATTCTAACTGAAAGACAAGATGCCCAATAGTATGGGTTTTTATCTTACTACATTGTGGTAATACCCAGGCATTTGCTGTATTAATGGGCTGTTATTTTTGTATTTGATAAGGGAAACTCCACTGTTTTCTTTCTTCAAATTTCACCACTAAAAGATCGTGACAGGAACCAAACATTTAAATTGTTAAAAGCTTCCTCACGAATGCTTTATGCTTGAGTCATAATTTTACAGAAGTTTTTAAAAATTTGTTTTGTAAAGTTTTGGCCTAAAACATTACCTAAGCAGCATAATACAGACAATGTAACAGCTAATTATTTTTAATGGACAAAAAAGAGAACCAGTAATGCCACATTTAAAACAAAACAAAACAAAAAAAAAAGGTTTATTCAGTGTTTCACACTGCACTGGTCTAGGTCCAGTTGACTAGTTATGCTTTCTTTTCTGAAACATGCAGTTTGTAAATGTTCTTTAAGTACTGACAATACTTAGGAAGCGTATATTGATGTAATTAACAATAATGATAAATATATTTAAAAAAAGGACCCAGCCCTAAGTGTACTGTTTCACATCAAGCCACTCTAAATGACTTAGTTTAAATCACATCAATTGAATAAAAAATTGGTGGAATTCCCCTTAAACCGGATTTGTATATTTAAAATCACTGCAGGGGACGTTACAATGCATTCAGATAACTCATAAGTCATCATTATTTAAGCATGTTAAACATAAATTAATTTCTTGTTTGACATTAGCTTGGATTTGTATAATCAAAATCAGTTGTGTTACGTTTTTCAGTTTATTCTGATGATACCCAGATCGTCGGCGTTTGCATATGCTGAGTATTTTCTTGTTTGACATTAACTCGGCTTTGTGTATTCAAATATTCAATGCAGGGGATGTTTGAGGGCGCACTACAAAGCTCTGTCTCATAGCCGTAGCATGACGACACGTGTAAATTCTGAAGCATAACGACAGCCGTGCCCCGGGCCCTGGTAACTGTTTCCTGTTGCTCCACGATGTAATGTTGTTGTTGTGTTATGTGGTTAACGTTTGCAGAACGGTTTGCACAGTGCCTTTGATAGATTACATAGACGGCAATGATTATACGATAGAGCCGCAGCAGGGCGGGGACGAGGACGGGCTGGCGCGGGGAGCCTGGGACTGGAGCCTGCTGTGGAAGAGAGTGCCTCTGAGCAGCAGGGAGAAGGCTAAGAGAAAGCATAAGACTGAGCCCTATCGGTAAACACAGCCTGCAGGTCACCCAGAGCATGGTCATTAAACCCTCCTCCCCCTCTCTCTCTCTCTTTCTCTCTCTCTCTCTCTCTCTCCCTCTCTCTCTCTCTCTCTCTCTCTTATATGGTGTCTCCCCCTCCATCCCTTGGTCCTGAATGTGTATGAATGCACCCATGTATTGCCATCATATGTGTGTGTATATGTGTATGTGTGTATGTGCATGTATCCCCCCCCCCACTCCACCCTTCATTGCTGGCTTTAGAACGGTGTGCACGGTGCCTCTCATTGACTCCATCAATGGCCAGACTTACTCCATAGAGCCCCAGGGCGGGGGGGACGAGGATGGCTTTGCCAGAGGAGCATGGGACTGGAGCATGCTCTGGAAGCGCGTGCCGCTCAATAGCAGGGAGAAGCAGCTGAGATTAACTAGAACTGAGCCCTATCGGTAATTCCAAACCTGATTCCAAACTGATTGGGGACTAAAAACCCTATTTGAAGGTTTCAAGATCATGTTTGGTGGTGGGCTTCCGCATTCTGCTTTGAATTGTTTTCTTTAATATGACCTGTTTTCACATTACACATCCTAACAAGGCTGAAACTACCAGCTAAAATTGCACAGTGACTAAAATGTAGTGTGATTTGTTACTTTAATTATAACATACTACCACCATAGCTAATGATTTGAGAATAATCTTTTCAGCATTGCTTTTCCATTAAATCATCTCAATGATGCAATCATCTCCATTCTTCATAACTAATCTTTGCATGTCTCGCACCATACACTAACACACACACTGATTAAAAACAGCAGCTTTTATAGCATCTAAAGCTAACAGGTGTATATAATCTGCCATGAAGCCTTCTTAATGAATACAGGAAAATGGGTCTAGAGCTTATAACACAACTTCCCATCATGTTTGTTGCTGTAAGCATCATAACATGCAATGGGAAGGCCCTGCTTTTGCAGCATTGCGCAGGCTCTAAGGCAGGCCAGGGTAAAGTGATAGCAGACTCATGTGGACATTCTTTAGATAGTAGTCTGTACTAGGTGTGCACGATCATATATTTTTATTTCTGTTTATTTATTAGCTTTTATTTGCTTATAGTCATTAATCAATAGTTTTAAATGACATGATTGCAATTGCCAGGCTAAATGAACACACTGATATGAGAGACAGACTCTTGAAACAAAGCACCCAGAGGAATATACTGTACTGTCTTGAGCCACCCCTCATTTCTTTATATTTTGCTTTGAATCACCTTGTTGGTGCAAAAATACTATTGTCTTTGGCATTTCATCTGGAATCATCTGCACCTGTTTCTTCACTGGTTCAGGACTTCAGTTAGATGCTCTTTGTTCTGCTTGAATGATTCATACGTAGGTCACTGTGTGTCTTAACCAACAAAAACATTCCTCTGAAACTGGTCCGGTTCAGGGACTGGACTGGAAATGAGAGTCATTGAAAGTCCTTCAGGAAGCCTGGAGAACTGTTCCTCAAGACCACAATAAAAACACAACCAAGGCTGGATCTTTATAAGCAAAATATGAAGAAATGAGGAGTTTCTTGCTGCTCGTTTAAAAATTCAAATATTACAATGGCAAATTTAGAGAAACAGCCTTCTTCAATTACAGTCCTTTTTATCAGCCACATAGAAACAGGACTCATTGGCTCAGCAGCTCATGTTCTTTGTCAGAACATTCATTACCACTTAGCAGAAATGATCTAAATTTATCCCATCAATCACATGGTAAAATTGAAAAGCATCCAATTCTGCCTGTAATTGATTCAGATCGTGCACCCCTACTCCATAGCCAGTGTTTCTAGATAAACATGCAGCCTAGTCCTGGCTAACTGCACTGACCCTGATATTTGAATGAAGAATTTCCATCAGTAGTTTGTTTAGCCCATGAATAGGCTTAAAATATGTCCACAAGAAACAGCCCCATCAAGTCTGAAATTGGCAAAATACAATGTGCACTCTGTGCCTGTGGGTCGTTTGGTTTTTCCTCCTAAAAAGAAATACACAAACAGTTTCCCTGACACAGTTTAGGCCTGAGAATCAGAATTTCAGTGCACTTACAGCTAAAGTAATCTAGTGGATCAGGAATATTCTAGCATGTTTCAGCTTGTTTTCTGCTGTATCTGTGGCATCTGGTCAGTTATCTGAGATAATAATCACATTTCCCTATACTTGGCAATGGAAAGCATGTTAATCTGCTGAAATATTATAATGGAGCTCATCACCTGCCCAGTTACGTCTTTTCTGAGCAAGTTTTGAGTCCAAGGGTTTTGTCTAACTGACCATATGCTACTTTTATGGCTGATAGAGATGATGTTGAAAAATGCTGGAGTTTTCCTTTGATCCGTCTTCAAGAAGCTAGTCTGTTTGTCCTGTAGTGCAGGTGTTCCCAAACTGATCCTGAGGGATCCCGTGCCAGTCTTCTCCCACAGAACCTGAAACCTGAAGGCAGTGCTAATCAGATGTCTCAAGTGTGCTGGAGGATGAAAGAGGGAAAAATTAAAATCAAAATCCCCATTGACTGGCTTGGGTTCCCTAAAGACAGAGTTTGGTTACTCCTGCTGTATGAATAGGTCAGGGATTGGTGTACTGGGACGTTTATGGAGTGTAAGAGGTTTGACTGTGTGTGTCTCTGTGGAAAGGTCTCCTGCAATGGCCGGTGGGCTGTTTGCTATAGAGAGAGATTTCTTCTTTGAGCTGGGCCTCTATGATCCAGGCCTACAGATCTGGGGAGGAGAGAATTTTGAGATCTCTTATAAGGTAACTTTTTACCTTAATAAGTAAATAGAAAATCCACCATGTTTTTTTTCCATGCCTATGACTGTATATTTAGCTGTAGGGCAGTATTTATAAGGCTAGATGATGCCCATATATATATTTTATGATAAGTGGCATACACCCATATCTATATAAATATTTAATGTAGACTTTTTCTAACAAGCATCAATGGCCGTAATGCTTTCTCGTCTGAAATGACACTGAATACTTACTTCTCCTCCTTGTAAATATGTAAGATCTATATTGTTTAGGGATTTAGGGATATAATTTTCTCTAAATTCTCTCTAAAGATATGGCAGTGTGGAGGGCAGCTGCTGTTTATTCCCTGCTCTCGCGTGGGACACATCTACCGTCTGCCTGGATGGCAGGGAAATCCACCCCCTGCACATGTAGGCTCCTCCCCCACACTTAAGGTAAACCTCCCCCTTCATCATATAAATACTGTTGGATCTTTTTTATGAAAGCTCTGCAGTACAAATGCAAACACCACTCCAACAGTGAAACAGAGAGAAACAGCTTTACAGTTCTCTTGTCCATAATAATACTGACTGATAAGGGGGTATACAAAATGACAGATACACCACATGACATCCACTCGTCCACCGCTAAAGTGACATCTGGTCAGCAGTGGTCCGTTTCTGCTTCTGTGGATTGGTAGGAGGGGGATGATAACTTGTGCAGCAACAGATGGGCTACAGTCAGTAACTGTAATCCTATGAAGGGCATTTATATGGTAGTTATATCTGATAAAATGACCAATGAATGTGAGTGGAGGTGTTTCCATTATTTTGGATACCCCATATGTGTACAGTATCATTATCTTTGTCATATTTGGCAGGATAACAGCAGAACTTTGAAGATGCTCGGCTTAGTTTTACTGCTGCTGTAGCCTTTAAATGTCAGACATTCATATTAGTGGTTGTTGTTTCTCCATTCGTTAATAATAATTCTATGTGGGCAGAACTACGTGCGAGTGGTGGAGGTTTGGTGGGACGAGTATAAGGACTATTTCTACGCCAGCCGCCCTGAAACCCTCACTCTGGCATATGGAGACATCAGTACTCTGAAGAAGTTCAGAGAAGAGCATCGCTGCAAAAGCTTCAAGTGGTTCATGGAGGAGATCGCTTATGACATCCCCACCCACTACCCACTGCCACCTAAGAACATGGACTGGGGAGAGGTGCTCCGATTTCACATTTCACCCATTAACCTTTGTTAACGCTGCCTTGGGCTTGTTTACATGAACTAATGCCAGTTATAAAGGGTGCCAAATCCTGATTTTGTATGTTGTAAATAAAGTAATTCTGTATTTTTTTATGTATTTATGTTAATATATAAATTGGATGTTGCTGTATACTCACAGTCCTTATCTTTTTCTCAGATCCGCGGATATGAGACCAGTTACTGTATAGACAGCATGGGCCACACTAATGGTGGCAATGTGGAGATCGGACCGTGCCACAGAATGGGCGGCAATCAGGTACATAGTGTTTTTATATATATATATATATATAGATGTCTAGCTGTGGTCTTTGCAAAACTCCACCAGTGGTGGGTGATATTTTATGATGGCAAAATCAAGCTCTCATACACTACCGATATGCTCATTAACATTTTATTATGATAATAAATGCATCGAACAAAAAACATTACATGCACCCAACCCTTCAGTTATAACTGAAAAAAAATATATAATTAACAGAAATCACTTAAGAGGTGAGTTTCTGCTGAGTTTGTTTTCTTTTTTGACTGTGAAAGCTACACTGATCAGCCACATTAAAACTACTGACAGGTTATCTAAACACTGGTTGTCTCCGTACTGTAGCACAAACTGCAGAAAAGGTTCTGAAAGAAAGGGGTCAGAGCACACAGTGCATCACAGCTTGCTGTGTATCGGGCTGCGTAGCTGCAGACTGGTCAGAGCACCCATGGCAACCAGTGTTGTCTGTGTTACAGCTGTTCAGAATAAATGAAGCGAACCAGTTGATGCAGTATGACCAGTGTCTGACGAAGGGTACGGATGGCTCTGCTGTCATCATCACACACTGCAATATGAACGAACACACCGAGTGGAGGTACTTTAAGGTAGGTTAACTTAAGTTAAGAACATTTTTGTGCTGTAAAGCTATTTTTTTGGAGACACGAGGGTTTGTTCGAAAGGCAGCAATATGTTATGAAACATTCTGAAAATTGAAAACAAGCTGTTTTTGTGGTATAGTTTCTGCATGGAACGGTGAGTTACAAATGCATTTTGAATGATGTTTACACCCCACATCAGGTTTTCCGTTTTCTGTAATATGTGGTGGTTAGGTTAAAAAGAGAATTTCACAGTAGAAAAGAAGTAAAAATTACATTTAAATTAACTTAATATTTAAGATGTAAACATATAAGGGTTCATAGTAGTTTCAGTGTGAAACGCTCCATTCAGAATTGTTTACAGTGGTGGTGAATAGAACCAGACATCTGAAAGCTCCCACACAGAACTATTACACAAAAAGTAATATTCATAGATTTTTGTTTTTTTGATTTTTTAGTTTTACCTCCATTAACATTTACATTTAAACTCTGGAGACACTTATAGGTTCACCAGTCCGTTTGTATAGTAAATTAAATAACTGTTTGCAGCAATAGCATTGCATGAACTGTTTCCATTCATCACCACTGTAAAGAAACAAGTCAGCAATTTTTGTGTCCAATGAACCATTTAATGTCATTCCACTCTGAATGTCTTTGTTATGTAAGTAAGTAACTAAGTATAACTTTATTGTCATACACATTTAAGTACACATTTAGATGAAATATCATCCTCCTGGACCATAGGAGCAACATACAACACAACAGCAGCACACTCAGACAGATCAATAATGAGGGTACAAAGGGGGAATTAATTATAACTAAATACGTTCACAAACATATATATATATTATAATATCTCTGAATATACAAATACTTTGCCTTGAAAAATAATACTATGTTAATACTAATATTGTACATTATAATAGAATAAAACTTTTACTCATGTTTTAATTCCTCCAGGATCTACGTCGGTTTACACACATACCCACAGGGAAATGCCTAGACCGGTCGGATGTCTTGCACAAGGTGTTCATCTCCGACTGTGACAACAACAAGAGCACCCAGAAATGGGAAATGAACAACATCATGGCAGTCTGACCAAGGACATGGGTTCAAAGGACAAACAAATTCTGACTTTCTCCTGCGTTTACAGCACCGGGTTTTAACCGTGTACATACATCTGATGGAGATCTTTTGCATTTTCATTCATCTCCATTAATGACACGCTTGTCCATTAATGACTTCATTAATGAACTCAGAAATTTTTCATTTTATTTTACTTTTTTTTGTTTGGTTGGGTTTTTTTTGCCTTTTTTCATGTTTACAAGTGGTCCTCCCAGTCTTTATGCTGCTGCGGGCTTCGCTTCGGGATTTTGCTTGAGGGTCTTTCTGGTGGCAGCATAACAGGAAGTTGCACACGTGCAAAGAAGAAAGTTCGTAAACCACTGTTTTAACTCGCCGCTGCTTTCGGCCTTCTTTAACTTCAAGACATATGGATTATTTACCACTTAATGGGGAACTTTTTTAAACGTGACACTGGATTCATCATGTTTGAGAGGACTTGCCACTCAAATGTTCGGGTCTTTGGCACAACGAAATTTTTATCTGTGTGAGAAATTGCTGGGGAGAAAATACAACGGGGGAAAATAGGTTACAGGCAGAGGGTTAACTAAAATAATGAGGGCATATATTTATTTTTTTCTATTGCATTAATGTCTGCTTGGTAACGGGAATGTTTACTTGTGTACGTGAAAACGTGATGATTTATACCTAACAAGAATCATTGGATGAGTGTCGTCAATGGCCAAATATCAGTTATTCCAATGAAGAGAAGCAAAGGTATGTTTTGTGGGCAAAAAAGAATGCAGTGTATGCTATTTTTTGTACAATGTAAATACAATCGTTTCTAAATTAACGTTTTGAGATACAGTGAGCCTCCTAATGAAGGTGTAAATATCTAACTTATAAAGTTATATTGCCACTGTTTTCTCAAGAGAATAAATGAAAACTTTCTACCAGTTTACAGTTGTTGTAAAATCCTTTATTGTGATCATTTAAATATAAACATTTAATATTTTACTGCAGAGCACTTCCATTTTTTGTCCCACTACAACATGACCGTTCACTTTTTCTTTTCCAAACTGAAGGTTTTCTCACACTTTCCTGTACTTTTCTTCACAGCCACAACACCTGGTGAGGCCTGGTTTCAGACGCCCCCTGAAAGTGCATTTAATTCAGTGTTTGTATCCAGTAACTTCAAGAAAAAACTGATATAATCTGTGAGTTCAGATTTTTCATGAATTAGTTTAGATAGAAATATAAAGCATGTAACAATGGAACAGGAATCAATACAATCAGAGTAAATATAGTATACAATCAGAGTATATGTATGTATATATACTTATATATATTCACATGTGTGAATATAATGACACTTGTTGATATTACACATATCATTTATAACTGTTACACATAACTTTTTATAATAAATAATGAAAAGCTTTCCATGCCTGCATGATAATTGTGGCTATATGCATATCACATTACACAGACATATATATGTGTGTGTGTGTGTGTGTGTGTGTGTGTGTGTGTGTGTGTGTGTGTGTGTGTGTACACATATACACTCACGTCTGTGTAATGTGATATGGACATAGACACAGTTATCATCCAGGCATGGAAAGTAAGTATTTTGTTTAAGGACTGTAGAAAAGTACATTGATATGTCTAATATGTATATTATGCCTTTTTATATATATTTAATATATTTTTTTATTTATATATAGATCTATATCCATATACAGTGATCTGAATGATCTATATCCAAACAGTATCTGCCTCCTTGCTGATTCCTCATTTTTTTTTCCCCCATGTTTGTCACACTTAAATGTGTCAGATCATCAAACAAATTTAAATATTAGTCAAAGACAACACAAGTAAACACAAAATGTGTTTTTTAAATAAAGGATTTTATTATTCAGGGAGAAAAAAAATCCAAACATACATGGTCCTGTGTGAGGAAGTGATTGCCCCCTAAACCTAATAACCGGTTTGGCCACCCTTAGCAGCAACAACTGCAATCAAGCGTTTGCGATAACTTGCAATGAGTCTTTACATCGCTGGGGAGGAATTTTGGCCCACTCGTCTTTGCAGAATTGTTGTAGTTCAGCCACATTGGGGGGTTTTTGAGCAAGAACCGCCTTTTTAAGGTCATGCCACAGCATCTCGATAGGATTCAGGTCAGGACTTTGACTGGGCCTCTCGAGTCTTCATTTAGTTTTTCTTCAGCCAATCAGAGGTGGACTTGCTGGTGTGTTTTGGATCACTGTCCTGCTGCAGAACCCAAGGTCGTTTCAGCTTGAGGTCACGAACAGATGGCTGGACATTCTCCTTTAGGAGTTTTTGGTAGAGAGCAGAACTCATGGTTCCATTTATCACAGCAAGTCTTCCAGGTTGTGAAGCAGCAAAACAGCCCCAGACCATCACACTACCACCACCATGTTTTACTGTTAGTATGATGTTCTTTTTCTGAAATGCCGTGTTACTTCTACGCCAGATGTAACGGGACACACACCTTCCAAAAAGTTTTGTCTCGTCAGTCCACAGAGTATTTTCCCAAAAGTCTTGGGGATCATCAAGATGTTTTCTGGAAAATTTCACTTTGTCAAACAGGACCATGTAGGTTTGGATTTTTTTCTCCCTTAATAATAAAACCCTTGACTTAAAAACCGCATTTTGTGTTTACTTGCGTTGTCTTTGACTAATATTTAAATTTGTTTGATGATCTGACAGATTCAAGTGTGACAAACACTTTTAAGGGAGCAAACACTTTTTCACACCACTGTATGTATGTGAGTGTGTGTGTGTGTGTGTGTGCGTGTGTATATATGCTGGGCACATTATCATGTTATTATCACGTTAATGCATTATTTATTTTAATGCCGACAATTATTTTATCATGCGTTACTGCAATTTTTTAAAATTGCTCTTATTTTGAAAGTTCGTTTTTCTGTGCCCAACAGATTCATCTCACTTTAACAGGGACACTCGCTACTGAACATACTGACACTTCTGCTGCTCCCTGATAAAAGAGAAACGTTTCTGCTGGTAGCTGTGTAGGAAAAACAGAAAACAGATTATAAATGTGAACTTGCTGTTGCTCGGATGGAGCCTGATATTCTGTTCTGATCGTGGCTCTGGACCGGGGCGCCGAGGTTCTGATGGTTCATGCTATCCTGCCGAAAAATGCTCCCTTTAAGTTTATCCAGTTCATACAGTTTATAATCAGTTTATGACACTGATAATGATGAGAAATAGACAAATAATATGCATTATATTATTATAAGCAGTGTATCGATTCATGCTGCCTTGTTAAAAATGCTACCTTGAAGCTTAATCGGTTTATACAGTCAGTTTATAACACTGATAATGATAATAGGCTCTACGTCCCGGCTGCTTTTCATGGGGGGGGTAATAATGGTTAGACAGCTGTAATGGTTCCGGTGCCCATGCTCTGGACTCTGAGGGAAACTTGTTTCTCTATAACAAACTAGATCAAACGTGAATGCCCTGCAGTGGCAAAGATGAATTTGATTACATTCTTGTTTAAGTTGAGATTTACAGAAATATTTGTACTGTAACTGTGTAACTGTGTTAAAGGGAACACGGCTGTTAAAAAGCTCCTTATTTGTTTAAAGTGTTTGCAAACCAAATGTTATTGTGCTGCTGTTCATATAGCAGTACTTTAAAAATAAAAGTGTGCAATACACTGCTTTTGAATTCATTATTGGCATATAATAATGCGAGCAATCGCAATTAAGCACAGAAAAACATTAGATTAATCGTGATTTAAAAATGTATTCGTTGCCCAGCATTAATATATATATATATAAATACCACTGAGTACTAATTACCAGCTAATCTCGTATTTTTTCTTCTCCAGATTATTTGAGCGATGATGCAGATAAAGCTCCACCACTTCAAGCTCACACGCTGAAAGAATTTGAACAGGTGAGCGCTCAGATTCAGATTGAAAACTGTAAAAACTAGAATCAGGACCATTTCTTGTGTGCATGTCACCTCTTACTGTCTATAACTGCACTACTAGGAGCCAGTTTTCAGAACACAGATTAAAACTGGTCTAGACTGAAAAAAGTTACTGTCAGGGTCATTTAGTTTAAGACTTAAGGCCTGAACTACAACCTGAAAACTGGCCAGTATTGAATGTTGCTACTGGAGGTCATCGAAGACGGTTGTGAATTACTTGTGCTCTCTGTCTCCACCATGTGGAAGGTTGTGAGAAAGCAATTGCTCGTATGAATACGGTCTCAGTGTGTAGTTTTCTTTATAATAGTGTAGTAGTACTAATAATAGCATGAATATTATTATACTATTATAACACATTTCTTTCAAATCGTTGTGAAAAAGCAACATTTACATCCCAGTGCGTACAGTCGATGTTTGGAAAATAAACGGTAGAAATTCCTCGCTTTGAATTCATAGTTTTTAATATCATGAAAACAAATTAATTTACATATGCCTGTTCAACCTGTGGCCCCACGTTATCGCAGTGGGTAGCACTGTTACCTCACACCTCCAGGGATAGGCTCAGGGTACCCGCGACCCTAGTAAGGATTAAACGGTTACAGAAAAAGAATGAATGATAAGACAAGATTAGATAAACCTTTATTAGTCCCACAAGTGGGAAATTTGCTTTTTCATGGCAAAAAGTGAACAGTACAAAGTTAAGAGCAGCAAAAATTAAGAAAACAATAGAATAGAATAAAATACTATATCAACAGTACAGTGTAAAATGTACACTATACAATCTAGAAATATGAATATGAACATCTGTATTGTAAAATATATACATATATGTACAGTACCGTGCATATATGTTTACTACTGGACAGTAGTGTTAAGTTAGTGTTAAAACATTAATATTACAATAAATACAATTAACATTATTACA
>JBBJLS010000159.1:0-16762 GCA_037577275.1 Bryconaethiops microstoma
CTTTGGTGGGAATCTCTACTCCGTATTGGAGCGTTCTTATAGTAACCGCGTGAGTAACCTGCTCTATCGTTTGTATCTGCGATTGGACTCTTCCCTCACGCCACAACTGGGCATCAGGCAGTCATTCGGGTCTACTCCGTGACATTGCAGTCCAGAGGTGCCGGAGCATCTTCTGTTTCAGATTCCCCCTTCGGGTCTTCTGAGACCGTCACTTGACCAGCAATATCAATTTTTCCTGTGATGACAGGATATTGTCCTGTGAAGGGAGGAGGGGTGTCATGTTTCTTCATTTTTTGCTCCAGCTCCTCTCTACTTTGAAAAAATGCTTCTCCTTCATTTTTGAACAATTTCAGGATTTCTAATTCATCCTTTCGTTTCAGCTTGCGCTTTTCAGTTTTGTCTCGGGATTTGTGATTCCAAATAAGGGTTTCTAGGGCTTCACATAATCCTAGATTGAAAGTGCCTTCTTCCGGCCAATTTGTGATGAGGCTCTTGGTACGCTTTGCCCATTTACTGCTCATTCGCGAAATTTGATCTCTTAGTAAGGGTTGTTGTTTGCTTATTTTTTTCAACAGGAGTCATAACTTTAAGTGCCTCAGCAATCTTAACTTTTGACTTTTTCCCCATATTTTTATTTTTATTCATTTTATTTATTCGTTTTTATTTTATTTATTATTTTTATTTATTGATTTATTTAGTCCTTCTTTTTTTAAAATTATTTTTATTACTATACGATTACACAGTCACTTTTCGTACCATTTATCATGCTATATTTAACTATTTATTTATTATTATGGATTAATCCTATACTTAATTCACTGCTTCTCCTCTGTGGCTGTTCTTATAATTTACACACACACACACACAAACACAGTTGGTCCCCGATAATTTTCTGGGCGTCTAGCCAGCCTTCTCCGCCACACTAGTCCTCCCTCTCTCCTTATCTCAGTTTCCCCCCAAAACAGTGAAACTTTGGATTTACCTTTTTCGCACCGCACGACACCTCTAACCAGTGAGAGAGAGAGAGAAAGGATGAGAAAAAAGGAACAGAATTAGCACACAGACATATATTTTTTCACAGACATATAAACTTTTTCTAAGTCCCAAAATCAAAGAGTCAGAGAGGTGCGATGTTGCTGATTTTATTCAAGGTCTCAGCCGTGGCCCCAGGAGCTGCTTTTCTTCAGATTTTCTGCTGCTTGCTCCGGACCACTGGGCTCTTACATCAGTTTTTAGACATCTTTAATATTCAAGCTCCCACCCTTCCAAAACAACTCACTGATTGCTTTTCTACCAATAGAAAATATTGGGTGTTTCGTTACTTAAGTTGTTTAGGTCCACCTGCTCGTTTCAACGAATCATCATCATTGATCAGAAAAATACTTCTTCAGCACCTAACGACCTTTTAATTCTTGACTTAAGATGTCTTTGGCTGGGACCCAGCTCCTCTCCTCGGGACCGTAACCCTCCCAGTCCACCAAATACTGGAGGGTTCCCTGACATCTTTGTGAATCCAAAAGTCGGTTAACTCAATATGCCGGGGCCCCCTCAATGTCGACGGCGGTGGGGAGCACTGGGTCCACCCGACCCTCATCTAACGTGCCTGTCACTGCTGGTTTAAGAAGAGATACATGAAATAACGGATGAATCCGCATATTGTAACTTAAATGAGACGGTGTCTGATCATTTTAAAAGGGCCCGAGGTACCTACGGGAAAACTTACGTGACGGCAAGTGTAAATTAAGGTCCCGCGTGGAGAGCCAGACCCTATCCCCTACCCGGAACACCGGTGCCTCCCTCCGACGCCGATCCGCGAAACGTTTAAATCGCCCTACCGCTCTACTGAGGGACGTATGTGCTCCTTCCCACACCTGCTCTGCCCTTTGGTACCAGCTATCCATTTCTGGTACATCCATAAACTTTCCATCCCAAGGGCAGAGGGGAGGTTGACGCGCAAGCACACAATCAAAGGGTGTTAGGCCAGTCGCAGAGTCACGCAAGGAGTTTTGAGCGTACTCCGCCCAGCCAAGGAAATCTGCCCAGTCGTGCTGCCGCCCATGACAATAAGCCCGGTGGAACCATTCAAGTTCCTGCACCGCACGGTTCAGCCAGGCCATTGGATTCTGGATGGTATCCAGAGGTCAGGCTGACAGTAGTCCCCAGTTTCTTAAAGAAAGCGGTCCAAACACAGGAAACAAACTGGGAACCTCGGTCGGACAGGATGTCCTCCGGGATGCCATAAGGCAGGAACACGGCCTGGAACAGTGCCTCAGCTACCTCAAGGGCGGTGGGTAGGGAACCAAATGGAAGGAACCTGACCGCCTTAGAAAACCGGTCTACCACCACAAGAACTACTGTGTACCCTTTCAATACCGAAAGGTCCGTCACAAAATCCACAGCGATGTGGACCACGGCCTTTGTGGTATCGGCAGGGTCATTCATTTCCCAGCAGGTAAGAGACGGGAAGTCTTGGATATGGCACAAATGGAACAGGACCTCACGATCCGTTCCACATCCTTGCTTAGTGAAGGCCACCAGTACTTACGTCTAATCACCTCGACAGTTCGGTGGATACCCAGGTACCCAGTAGCCGGGGTATTGTGTGCCCATTTAATTACTTGTTCTCTAAGCGTATTAGGCACATACATCATTCCCTCTGGGCAGAATTTTATCTTTCAATTTCTCTGTTTACCTCCCAACTGATCGGTGCTAAAATGAGATCCTCAAGAATAATTGGCTCCTGATTTTCTGGTACCTCTGGCGTTGGAAAGCGTCTAGATAAGGCATCCACCCTTCCATTACTAGCGCCAAAGCGATAGGTGATTACATATTGAAATCTGCTAAAGAATAATGCCCACCGAACTCGTCGAGGGCAAAGATGCTTAGCCTGCCGGATGTATTCTAGGTTCTTGTGGTCTGTGAATACCGTGAAAGGGTGCCGAGCTCCCTCCAACCAGTGACGCCACTCCTCTAACACCGCTTTGACTGCCAGCAGTTCGCGGTTGGCGATGTCATAGTTTCTCTCTGCATCGGTCAGCTTCCTGGAGAAATATGCACAGGGGTATAATTTTTGAGGAGTGCCATTATACTGGGACAGCACTGCCCCCAAGCCTACCTCCGAGGCATCCACTTCCACTACAAATGGTTTAGCGGGATCTGATAGTCTTAAGACAGGCGCGGTGGTAAACCGTGTCTTTAATTGGAGGAATGCTTTCCTCGCCTTGGGCGTGATGGTTAACTGTTTTGGTTTTCCCTTTAGTAAGCTGGTGAGCGGTGCTGCCACGGTACTAAAGTTCTTGATAAATCTCCTGTAGAAATTCGCAAACCCCAAAAACCTCTGCAACTCTTTTACGTTAGTGTGCTCAGGCCATGCAGTCACTGCTCGCACCTTATCACTGTCCATTGCCACTTCTTTGTGGGCATGCCACTGCCGCATTAGATGTGGCATAAGGTTATTTTTTCATTCTTATCCTAGGAAACTGACTGAGGCAATCAACATACATCAGTCAAAACAGGAAATGGTGAGTCATGAACATGACCTTTTGTGTGTATTTTGTACATTAGACAGTATGCTGCACTAAATGGCCACATTTTAACCAGTTCATTGAAATTTAATCCTTCTTGATTAGTATCTGTTAAGAAAGTTGAGCAAATATGTAATCCTGGGTCAGATCAAATGTTGAGTAGGATAATTGGAAAGCCCTCTGTTGGAGAAATTTGCATTTTCATACATTTTCATTTTTGTTGATCATGTATTCTTTTATTTTAATTGTATATTCTTTCATTTATTCAGTGCTTGATTATGTAGTAGAGGAGATTATTGAGTTACCTAATCACTAATGATTAGAGCATATGTTTGCATGCTTTCTGTGTTACATTTTTCTGTTTGCGTGACTATGGATGCTTCTAGAGGTATGGGTAACAGGTTTATGGTGAAAGGGTCAGAGGTCTCTGCTTTGGAGGGACAAAACCATCTGGATGAGGCTCTGGTCGCTGTGCTTTCCTGTGTACCTACATTCCAGCAGCAATGTTGCCCTGTCCCTCTGGGATCTGAAATAGTCATGACAGAAGGAACGTGTTGTGAGCCATAGTGTTTTTCTGGAAGGTCAGACTTGAGGCACCTGATTCAGGGGGGCCAGAGAAGCTTCCTGAACTCCTTTTATGGAGGTGCCAGGGAGGTGGCATTGCAGAAAACACATGGCAACGAATTCATATAAGTATTGTATTAGTTCCTTGTTTGGCAGACTGGATCTGGACTAAGGCTGGCACCTTAGGGAAAGATTCGGGTCTCCTCTTGCAAGTGTTAATAAACTCGTTCTGATTATTTTGAGCAAAAACAGTTTCTTTGTCCTTTTTTGGATTGCTTCTCTCACCCGTGTCAGCTTTGCTGCGACACCAGCTCCTTCACGAGCACAGGTCATGATTGGTTGAACCTGTTTGTGGTCACCCAAAATCACAATCTGTAAAAGATCATGCAGGTGATACAGATGACACATTTTCCTGGAGGAGAACCCTGAACTCCACTGACCTGGTTTTGATGCAATTTTAATGTTTTCTGAAAACACATTTCCGAAGGTGACACTTTTGTTGGTTTACCAGATCTTGCAGGGATTCCCTGACCCATCTTTTAACCGGACAACAGGTGAAAGAGGGCTGTTTGAATTTTGTAAATGTTACATAAAAAGTTTAAAATAAAATTAATTCTGAAGACCAAGCCATGTCTGAAGAAAAATGGATAGCATGTTGTAGCTTGCTGTAGTTCAATTTGTTTGACATTGGGTCAGTAGCATCTATATGCCGTTATGAACAAGATACAGTATTGGCCATTCACACAGGCGTGTATTGGCTGCAGAATTTTGATTGGCCTTCGGAAACCAATTTGTTGAGCAAGACAAATGCAATTGTAGAATATGTGAACAAATATTCAAGATTCAAAGCGTTTATTGTCATATGTAAAGGAAAAAAAGGGGAATTTTCTCTGTGCAATGAAATTCTTTCTTTGCTGTCCACACACAAATGCCAAGTTAGGTAAAGATATACAAATATAAATACATGTATTCAAATGACCGACTCGCAAAAAATATCCTATATATGAGTCCAGCATGTTTGCGATGTCATCAAGGCACGGCTACAGTAGGCTATGTTTTGGCACTGCCAGCTTCTAAATAGTTTCTGGAAAAATATTTTTGCGGCTCTGTCATACCTTCTCCATATATCGCCATTGTATTAGCTCTCTTTACCTATCAGTGTCAAATTCCAGTGGATCCACATTGCTTTCTTCATATTTGATATGCTTAGAGTAGGGGTTTTCAAATTTGCGGACCAGGTACATCAGTGTGATATCCCTGTAAAACATTCATATTGAGCATAGTTGAAACTGAATTGTGCAGGTCAGTGGTATTCCAGGATTAGGATTAAGGAGCACCTGGGATGGGTGGTGATGTTCAATCAAATAGTCATTCAATTACAAACAAAATTAGTTTACAGCCTATTGACTGGTCTAAAATATATTTTGCTTTATTTAGTCCCTAGACTGATATGTGTTTGTAGGTAATGCATTATTACTGCCAGAAAGGGCACTCAAAAGCTGTTCACCAACCGCCATTTAACAACAAATAAAGAAGAAGACCAACATCTTTGTCTCAAATGTGTTTTGCGGGAAGTGAGAATAGATCTATCTGTCTTTCTCTCTTTTTGTGGTTGGAGCAGTTGGTGATGGAACATGAATTAGAGGGATATCTTAAAATAGCGAGCAGATCATTTTTAGTGATTACAGAGTAGTAAGTTGAAATACCATAGGTGTCAAAATAATCTTATTATTGCAACCTTGCTTGTCAAGATTTAAGAATAGATAATCCCACAAAAAAAATTGGATCGTCCACAGTACAGGATGCCACACTTCTTTGGTATCTGTGATCTGGTTCTGGGGCCTGTTTTTGATGGTCATCTTCAATTGCCTTGTTCTTCATTTAGAACTGATAAGTAATGTGAACCCCGACCACAGTTTTGCCAGTACCTAGTCAACGGACAGAGTGGATGTGGATGAAAGTGGAACTAAACATATACAGTAAACTCCTGACATTTGCGGAGGTTACGTTTCAAGAGCATCTACAAATTGTGAAAAACTAAAAATTGTGAAAAAACAACTTAATACATTACCCGTATCCGTACTGTACAGTGTACACTGAATTGCTGTCTCCTGCAGTGCTAGAATGTAAAATACAGATGTTACCCCTTTATAGATTGAATTGTAATTTAAGCACGCGCGTTTTCTTTTGTATGTGCTGTCGTTACTTTGGTATAAGCAGGTAAATACAGTAATAAATTAATTTAAATTACAGTAATAAAAACAGGGCTTTAAGAAGAACAAAATTAAAAACAAAAGAGAACACTTAAAAAAAACACTCGACGCTCCATGGGGGAAACTGTTATGATGCAGGAATGCTGGACTGCATCTGCCAGAGATGTGTTACAGGGCAGCAGCCAATTAGCAGCAAGGAGAAATGAATAACGTTCTTGGATTGGCTACTTTCAAACTTCCTGCCTCTGAGTACAGGGATGTTTTACCATCCCAAGACATGCTTTCTTTGTTCTCTCGACAGTACCAAAAATATATATACAGTTCTATTTTATATGTAGCTGAATTTACGCTAATAGCTATATGTTACAAAATGAGTATATTAAATTGTTAAAATAATTTAGCACTAAAATGCATGAAAATGATATATTGCCATGAAAAAAAGCAAAACAAATGCGTATGACTGAAGCCCCGAAATCTGAACTGTGAACTTGCCGGGGTTTACAGTATATACTTTGTCCTGCACATCTGCAAATGCTCTAAGTAGTTTGCCTTTCTTTGCTAGCCTAGCACCACATTAAAGATTACTATTGCAGAATGCACTTCTACCTGTCCACCAAATACCAGCGGGTAAAGGGTTCCTGGAGGTCCTTGGATCACAGTGAAGAGATTCTGCAAAGCCTTTTCAACAGCTGTTTTCTGACTTTGATGGCAGATCCAGGTTGAGGTCATCCAGTGTATGTAGCTGTTCAGGTTTAACTGAGAAAAGGTATGAGGCCAGTCCAGAGTCCACTAGCTCACTCCAGGGCGCCCAGAGGAGTCCCCCAGTCCATCCAACAGCGGAGGGGGGAGGGTGAGGGCATGGCAAGGTCCACCATCCAAGGCGGCGGCGGGAGAGGTGGCGATTGCCATGACCGCCACGCAGGGACGGAGGCCGAGGCCGAGGCCGGGGCCGGGGCCGGTGAGGCTGGTGCAGTGAGCGGTGCTGGGTCCGGAGCTAGGATGGCCGGTGCGGAGACCGGTGTTGGAACTTGGACAACCAGCGCGGAGGCCAGAGCTGATGCGCCCGGTGTGGGGACCGGTGCGGGGACCGGCGCGGGGTCAGGAGCTGAGGCGCCCGAAGAGTGAAGTAGGGTTGGCTGGAACTGGGTTGAGTGAAGTTGGGTTGGCTGGAACTGGGTCGAGGGGAACTGAGTTGGCTGGGCCTGGATCGAGTGGAGATGGGTTGGCTGGAACTGGGTTGCCTGGAACTGGGCCAAGAGGGGCTGCTCTGGCTGGAATGGAGCCGAGCAGGTCTGCACTGGCTGGGACGGAACTGGGTGAAACTGAACTGGGGGGAGCTCGGCTGGTTGTGGGTCGGTTGAAGGGAGCTGAGCAGGTGAATGGACTGGACTGACTGGAGTGGAACTGCTGAGTAGGCCTCTGGACTGAGCCGACTGGGGTGGGGCTGCAGAGAAGGCTACTGGGTTGGGTTGGCTGGAGTGGAGGTGTTGAGGAGGCCGCTGGGCTGGGCTGGGCTGACTTGATCGAGGCTGCCTAGAGGGGAGCTGGGTTGACTGGAGTGGGACCGCTGGCTCTGGAGAGCCCCCTGGCTCGGGAGTGGAGCCTTTCGCTTTGAGAGAGCTCTGTGGTCCTGGGGCGGAGCTTCGGGACTCAGAGGCGGAGCTTGTCGGCTCCAGAGAGCTTTGTGGCTCAGAAGTGGAGTCTCTGGCTTGCGAAGATCTCTGTGGATTGGGAGCGGGGCGTCTGAGGGAGACAGATGGTGAGCTGGAATCCTTGGAGGAGATAGGCTGGAGACGAGTGGGGTTGGGTTGGACTGAGCTAAGTCGAGTTGGGTCGGGGACATAGAGAGGGTCGAGTGGCTGGCGACTGCCACGAGGCAGTCTGCGTGGCTGGCAGGTGCCGTGGAGAGGGTTGAGTGGCTGGTGGCTGCCGCGAGGGGGGCTGGCGGCTGCCGGCTGCCGTGAGGCGGTCTGAGCGGCTGGCGGGGGCCGTGGAGAGGACAGAGTGGCTGCCGGGGGCCGCCTGAGAGGCCATGCCAAAGTGGAGGTCTAGGCGGAGGCTGAGCTGGATCATAGCCTCCAGCATTCCGGGGCGCTCGTCCCAGACCAGCTCGTCCTGCAGGCAAGGAGGCAAACCCGCGCAGTAGGTGGCCACGTGACCTGGGCCGCCAAAGCACGGAACTCCTCCGCGTACTCCACCGCCGAGCGGTCTCCCTGCCACAGGTGGTACAGCTGGGAATCCGATGTCTCGCTGGGGAAGCCAAGCCACGAGCTTCCCCCGTTGGAGAGGCTGGACGGCGGGTGATCGCCGTTACGAGAGCCATCCTCCCGAATCCGCCGGGTCCCACGCACCCCGCTGGCGAAGTCTGCTGTGCCTCAGAGATGGGAACATTCTGTCACGAGGGAGTCAGTTCTGGGAGAATGGTAGGAGGCACAAACGCAGATGTCCATGATTTGAGATTTTATTAAGGGAAACAAAAGGAACAGAAAAGGCTCGAGGGCCAGTCACAAAAGGCAGGGTTGTAAACATGGAAACGAACATAGATAGCAGTATGCTCCCATGATTTGGGCTAAAACAGGGCAAACTTAAATACCAAAGAGGGAGCACCAGGAACCAATAAGGGGTTGGGTTAAATCATAAATGGCTCTAGCCAGCTGAAATTACTTAACCTAAATGCCAGCTAGATGAGGCCACACCTAAGGGGCCGATGAGGCCAGTCCAGAGTCCACTAGCTCCCTCTGGTGGGCGCCGACCGGAACTGTGACAGAATTTCATACTCAGATGGTTTATTTGAAAATTAATTCGGACTTTGGCCGACTTGTTTTCCCTCCCTTTTTTAATGTAGTGTGTCCTACAGATCTTCTAAATCAGAGCCATTGAGGGGTCAATGTGTTGCTTAAGTTTCTCAACACATTGACCCCTCAGCCTGATGCAAAGGAAGCAGTTTGTCAAATCAAATTCCAGACGCCAGTCTTTCTTCTGCTCTGGTGCCATTTGGAAGAAACCCTGGAGATTTGTCTCTGCATTTTGTGTCCATGTTATATCCACATCTTCAAGGATTACACTGTTGTTTTCTTCCACAGCATTGTAAGCAGTGTCCATCTTACAGAGCCCACCCCAAATCGTCTGATACTCCTTATAATCTTGGTACACAGGCTTTGATGGAATACAAACTTCTTTGGAAAAGCACATGGCTGGATTCCTTGTATGCTCCAGACAGACCTCAAACATCGGATACATGTTGAGGAGTTTTACCGTAGGTGTTGTCATTCCTTTGATCACTTCTGTCCCAAGCTGCACTTGTAGCACTTGTCCTAACTTCAGCTCCATATCAAACTCTTTAAAATGCTGTAACTCTTTTGAAGAAGTGTCCTCTGTCAACCTCTTGGGTTCCCTTTTTGCTGCTGTTATCACATCTTGAAGACACTCTTTGACCTCATCCCAGTCTTCACATTTAACTGCAGATATCATTTGTTTCCATTTAATAATTGATATTTGGGTCACAACTTCATTGAGTCTTGATGGAGGACGAGTCATGAAGGGTTTGCTGAAAGAATACACTCTTCTCTTCCAGTGGAGAGTGACAGATTTCTTGATACTGTTGTATCTAGGCTGCTCAACAACTTTTAGGTGCCGGTACATGATTGCAAACCCCTCGCACTCTGAGCCAAAAGGAAGTGAAATCATGAACTCATGTTTATTTGGAGAAAGCTGGTCTACAACTGCCAGCTTTGTCACGACTGTGAAACTGAGTTTACTGCTAGTGATGAGTTTTAATGTTTGCAAAACCAGGTCTTTTTCACAATCCAACAGTTCCATGCCAGAGTCACAGAACTGATCAATCTCAACCTTTGTGTAACCCACATCATTCTTACCATGGAGCACACAGTGGAGAAGCCTCTGAAGGATCACGTCTAAGTACCGTCTCATTGGGGAAGAACCCCAGGTGTATAAATTGAGTTGCAAGCCAAAGTGTCCCAGTTTTGAAAGCAATGAGGAGCAAGATCTCACCATGACTGCTTTATTTTGAAGATCTTGGAACTCCTTTGCCATGGGACGCAGTGTAGGGTGAATGTTGTCTGATATGATCAGCTGAACCAGGGTGTGATAATCTCTGTTATTGGCTAGAGATTGCATTTTATTTAATACAGATGTAATGACAGCAACTTCTTGGATGTTTTCTTTTTCTTCCACCTCCTGAAAATCTTCACAGATATGTGACAAATAAAGAGACAAGGGCAGAAGTTTGGAATATTTAGTTTTAAATTGCTCAAGCTCTTCATGGTCTGGTTTCTGGTGGCATCTTAGAGGGGTGAGGTCTCTCGTTAGGTTGTCAGAGAGTAGTTCTTCTGCTACTGCACTGTTGTAGAGAATCATAAGCTCTTCAACCATGCAGTGGGCCCTGCTCTTTTTAGCCCGTTGTCCAGAGCCCCAGCCTCCATCCAGCCTGCACTTTCTGTGCACTTTGGTAAAATGATAGGCTGCAGCAATGCATTCTTCTACACTCGAGAAATGTAGAGGCCCTGAAGTATCTGAGCAATGCTCCTGGATTATCCCGTCTGCCTCCTCGTAGGACAGCCGCCTGTTGGACCTGACAAGGGACAGAGTAAAACGACTGGATTCTATTGTGTGGGTGTCCTTGTTAATGACTGTTAGCAAGGATATAGCCTTTCGTTTCTCCCCGGGGACTAAGCTTAAGCATTCAGAACATTCTCTGGAGACCATGAATACTGGTTTAGATGAATGTCCAGGTGGAGGGTAAAACGTTCTGCCTTGCTGTCTTGCAAACATATCTTCCTCACTGTCCTTGCTGATGTAACATGCAACATCTGTAATATGGACCGCAACCATGTAAGTTTCTCCATTCTCAGTCACACTGATTGCGTCGTCCAAGTCTTGCGCATCACTGGAATCTATGGTAAAGGTTACGTCATTGCAAAAATCCTTTCTGTCTTCATCTTCCACTTGGTCAACTCTTGGTTGGAACAATGGGGGAGGGGTGTCTTTTACGCCAGACTCTTTCATAAGCATTTGAAACAATTCATACAAATCATCTTTGCATGAAAGGACATCAATTACGACTCCAAGAGGGTACTTACAGTGCCTTTCCCATTTCAGCACCTTGACAACAAGTAACTGATCATGAGTCTTGTCCATAAATCTGTCTGTGGCCCACCACTGACCATTAGGGTAGGCCTTTCGTACTTCTATTTTGCATGGATTTGATTGGACGATATATATTCTGGTCATGTTATTCCTGATAGGTGTAACAAGTTGGTCAAAACCTTCCATCTTACAGATGAAGGTACAGCGTCCCTCATCTCTTCGCACCAGTCCCACAACCTTCCCTGTCAGTAAATCCCCTCCATGTGCCTGGAGCTCTCTGCTCAAGATCTGAATGCACACCTCATCATCAGGAAAAGATCTGCCCACATTATCTCTTCCAATTATTTTGATGCGGAGGGTCGGGTCACTTAGAGGTTTGGCATATGCCAGATCATGCTTCTCCATTTTGAGCTTACAGTGTTTGAACATTTCTGGGTTGGTGGTCATGAGAAGTTGCATATCTCCTTGGTTGGGATCTTGGGTAAACTGGGACTCCCAAGTTGGGGGTGCCTGCTCAAAGAGCAGTTGGTGGATTTCTGAGGATTCAGTAGTCCTGCTCATTGTAGCAGGCCCCTTATTCTGCCAGGGCTGCAATACTGAGTCCATGGTCTCAAAACAGCCAGGAAATTGGAGTAGCAATGAATCAAAAACGAATCATTTTTCTACTAAGAATAACTCTCCAATTTATTAAAGAAAACATCCCTAAAGGTGGAGGAGAGCATCAAATTGATGACATTTTGGCCCAGTTGTCCTTCACCTACTTTTTATGTTCCTCACTGTGGTCCTATAAACACACAAAAGTACACTCAGCCTTAGTAAATCAAAAATACATTGTTATTGCATATTAAGCTCAGATGGAGACACATTTTGCATTGTATTCACACTCATACTTTACCAGTCAAAGGTTTTGGCACACACTAAGATTTTCTCCATTTGCATATTAATAACATTATATTTACTAAAAATGCACTCTAATTTTTTCTCTAATAAATAAGTCTTTTCACCATTTTAATGCCTTAATATGTAATATTTTTAATCTTCTCTACTAATCTACAAAACCCACCTATTATATTTATAATGTGGATCACCAGACAATTGTTTTAAGGTGTTTAATGAGCTATAAAGTCATGAAACAGTGAACTAGTGTTAAAGTTGAAGGACAGTCTAGACTTTGACTCTGCATCATGACACAACCAGTTTATAGGATGTCAGACCTGTACTGTTAAATATTATTTCATCCTATCAATGACACTTGTTTTGTTTGACATTTTTCTATTCATGGTTGTTCACATTCCAGTGTTTAACAAGAATGAAAACCTCCAGTTAATGAAATAAATGCATAAGTGGTAAAAACCTGTGGTGTGCAAAATGGTTTGACTGTTAGTGTATGTACATTGATCCTGGAGAGTTTTTAATTTCCATATACCAGCTGTGTGCAAGTTGCAAAATGAAAAAAATATGTATAAACTACATTAAACTGTTATAAGGAGAATTACAGTATCCAAGCCCTTTAATGGAAAAGAGCTCTTCTTTAATGTAAATGTCACACGCCCCAGCCACGTGACATCTAACGAGCATCAGAAATGACTCACGTCTCAGGGTATATAAACAGGAAACAGGTACCTCTCTGTGCTCAGACATTTGGGTCTCAACCTGGCTTCTACCAAGCCTTCATCTAGCGGTACCGTGAGTACTATTGGCTCTTCGGAGCGTTTATATACCTTTCTGTGTGCATGTGTGAATGTTGATTCCTGGTGGGGATCTTCACTCCATGACTGGAGCATTCACAGATAAAAACATGTGAACTGCCAGCTCTTTCGTTTGTATCCGATGACTGGACTCTTTCTTCATGCAACACTGGGCAATCTGTCAGTCTCACACAACCTCCTCACCTCCTCAGCCACCGGACTCTGCCCATTTGAGGTATGTAATGGCTTCCAGCCCCCGGTGTTCCAACATCAAGAGCCGGAGGTTGACGTGCTGTCGGCCCACCAGTTGGTCCACCGGTGCCAACAGCGCCGCCGGCACCCCCCGGGACGATTGTTCCATGTAGGCGACAGGGTTTACCTTTCCACCCGGAACATCCGCACTGACTCACCCAAACTCACCTCCCGCTTCATCAGACCTTACCGCATCACCCACTGGATCAACCCTGTCACCTTCCGGCTCCAGCTGCCTGCTTCTCTCAAAATACACCCTGTTTTTCATATGTCACAACTCTAACCTGTTTTTGTTTCTCCTCTGTCTCCCCAGGCCCTGGTCCCACCTCTGCCTTGGATCATTGACGGTGGTCCTGTCAATGATCCTAGTATCTGGTCGACTGGGAAGGCTATGGTATGGAGGAGCGGTCGTGGGTCCCCGAACGCTACGTCCTGGACCCTGCTCTCATCCAGGACTACCGTTGTCGTGGGGCCCCCTCCACCGGGTCTGTCTCGTGCTGGTCCTGGAGGGGGGGTACTGTCACACACACCAGCCACGTGACGTCTAACGAGCATCAGAAATGACTCACGTCTCAGGGTATATAAACAGGAAACAGGTACCTCTCTGCACTCAGACATTTGGGTCTCAACCTGGCTTCTCCCAAGCCTTTAACTAGCGGTACCGTTAGTACTATTGGCTCTTCGGAGCGTTTATATACCTTTCTGTGTGCGTGTGTGAACATTGATTCCTGGTGGGGATCTTCACTCCGTGACTGGAGCATTCACAGATTAAAACGCATGAACTGCCAGCTCTTTCATTTGTATCCGCGACTGGGCTCTTCCTTCACGCAACACTGGGCAACCTGTCAGTACATTTCTTGTCTCTCTCTGTGACAGTACAACAGTGAATTCTCATAACTTATAGGATAATTGTAACAAGATAACTTATAATGAGAACTGCTTATTTACAAAAAATAGACAAAGAGGATTAACATAATTCAGCACATAAAATCTAGTTTAATAAATAAGATTTTGTCTTTAAAAATAGTAACTGATTTTAAACTGATTAGCTCCCAGAAACAGGTTCTCACCTACCAGACCTAAAGGGCTTATACCTTACATTTAACTTTGTTTATTTGCTTTTATTTTACACTCTTAAAGACATTTCTGTGGTTCTAAAGAAATTACTGTGACCATTTCCAACCTTTTTCATTTCAAAGGAACCGTTTTTATTTCACTGTTTTTATTTCCCACAGTACTGTGCAAAAGCCTGAAAAATAATAAATAACTGTTTAGATGAGAAGTGTTTCTTTTTCACATTAATATTATTAAATCTAATAAATAAAACCAAAAAGAAAAAATAGAAATATCATTCATTCATTCATTTTCTGTAACCACTTAATGCTTACTATGGTCCCGGGTACCCGGAGCCTGTCCAGGGGTCAATGGATGCAAGTGACTCACCCTGGGCGGAGCACCAGCCCACCACAGGACAAATACAAATAACATTAAACAATAAATAGTCATTTTAAGTTCAGTATAATAATGTGCTCCTTCTGGAAGCCCAGTATTATTTGTTGTTTCCATCAGAAACCTGGTTTGACTCAGTCACTACTTCATTAAATTAAATCAGGAGCTGCTGATTGAATTTCACAAGTCTAAACAGTGGCTGGAGGAACCGAGGAGGAATCTGGAACTGAACCTGTGTTCTCCTTACCAGCTCACGAAATATCAACTACATTTTACAAAGAAAAGAAATCTTGCTACTTTTAATACTTTCTTGTTTGTTTGTACTTATTCTTATGTTAACTTTGCTGGCAGAAAGACACTTTAATTATCACACACTGAGAAAAATGGCTTTAAACAGTTTGATATTTTATGAGCTGGTAAGGTTTCTGATGTAAGACATAATACAGTAGTTATTTACTGTATAATGTTATTTGAATTTATTCTTTTTCCTTTTATTTAGTATATTTAATGATATTAATGTGAAAAAACACTCACTGCTCATATAAACAGTTTTGAAATATTATTTTCACAGGTGCATAAGACTTTTACACAATAATGTAGGTAAATGAGCTCTGTTCTGATAAGACTGTCTGTATTGTCCAGTCCAGGGTGAAAGTGCTATCGGCTGCATTGATATGTATTAGAAACACATGTTGGTTTTTGGGACATCACAACACAACACTGATATTTGCAGCATAATTTCCACAAATTGACTGTGCGTACCTGTGTAATAGAAAATGTATTACGGATGACAGATCTTATCATTTAGAACAATTTAACAAAGGTGGTTTTTGTACATTACCAGTCAAAAGTTTTTGCACACCACAGATTTTTACTACTTATCCATTTCATAAGCTGCAGATTTTTAATTCTTCTTAAACACTGGAAAGTTAAATGAAACACTATAAATAAAAACGTCAAATAAAACATCTGCAACAGTGCATGTCTGACATGCTATTAGCTGGTTGTGTGGTGATATAGAGTCAAATTCTAGACTGTCCTTTAAATTTAAATGCACTAGTTCACTGTTTCATTACTTAATAGCTCGTCTGGCGATGCACATTATAATTATACAGCTCTGGATAAAAATAACAGACCACTTCAATTTATTTTTAAATCAGCATCTCTATGTGTATGACAACCATTCAGTGCCAGTGTCTGTTAAATTCTTACACAAGAACCTCATTCTGAGGTAAAAGTATAAAAACACTGCTGTAATCAACACTCTCCTCTTGTAATGTGACCAGTTGGATGGCAAAACAATACTAGACATACGTCAAAGGTAATTATTGCCATTTTGTTTAAGAGTGAACAAGAGATTGTTTTCTTTCAATTATTATAGAATATATTATAGAATATATTACACAATTAAGTTCTGTAAATGCTGAATCATTTCTCTTATTTTGATGTATTGTCATTTTCTTTAAAATTGTGCTTTAAAGAGAAACAGAACATTTTTGCAGTGGTCTCATTTTTTTGGTCTCTTTATTTACAATTACATTAAGTGGCTCTTTGTAGGTGGTGAATATAAATGAGACATTTTCTGGCTAATAAAGGAACTCAAATGGTGAACATACTGTAAATTTATTTATTAGCAAAGAATAAGAACCAAGAACCAGGAAACAGGAAGGGAAAATCATCACAGATCCCTCACACCTTGGACACAGACTTTTTGACTTGCGGCCCTCTGGCAGATGATATAGAAGTCTGTAGACCAGGACCACCCGACACATGAGTTTCTTTCCCCTCGCCATCTCACTCCTAAACAGTTGAACTGTCACTACTTCACACTACTTTAAGTACATTCTTTGGTATATATTTCTGTAATTCTTGTGTTTTCTGTAATTTGATTGTTTATTATTGTATTGTTGATTTATACACTTTATGTGTATATGTATGTAGATGTATGTAGATGTATGTATATATA
>JBBJLS010000179.1:0-16760 GCA_037577275.1 Bryconaethiops microstoma
ATATATACGAGAGAGAGAGATTATAATTATTATTATTCTCTATTATTAGTGATATGATTAGATATTACTTTAATAGAACTATTAGACTACTGACACTTTCCTATGTACTTCTAGTTCCTACCTCTTTAAGTCTGCTCTGATATTTCATTTCAATATTATTATTAGTAGTAGTAGTGGTAGTAGTAGTAGTAGTAGTAGTAGTAGTAGTAGTATTACTTGTGTACTTTAGCAATACTGTACATGCTCATGGTCATGCCAGTAAAGCTCTTTGAATTGAATTAAGAGAGAAAATACAGATAGGGAGAGAGAAACAGTGAGAGAGGAAGGTGGCGCAAAAGACAAAATTTTCAGCTCAGTGTGCGAGTGTGAGAATAGACCCTTATTGTTAGATACGGCTATGAAACATTGTGTGAGAGAACATCTGACTGAATAGAAAACAACAGTTTGGTTTGTATAGATTATTTTTGAAATACTGGAACTGAAAACTCATCGTCCTACATATAATAAAGGAATTATGCAATGCATCAAAATAACAATGGGAGCCCACTGCAAATGAATACACACACCAAATGAGAAGATAATAATTAAAGTGCAGTATATTAAGAATTAAAACTTTTATAATGAATACATATTAGATTTATATATTTTTTTGTAGTATGTTCCCAATTTCTGCCAACACTGTGAATTTTGATGTCAGCTGTGAGATCATTTATCATTTCTGATCATGTAAGCACTCAAGACCAAGTACAAGCTTGAGTAATCACACATGTAGGCTGTCTCTCTTCCCTCACCCACAGGCAGACATATATATGTTGACTAGATCTCCCAGTTGACAGGCAGATAGTTGTCCAATTAACCTACAATTTTCAGGCAAGCTATAGATCCTGAAACAACAGAAAACTAGAATGACAGCCATTACCAGTACTTTGTAACACCTGTGTTTTCGATTTTACCACATAAACAACAAGGTTGTCACAGAGGTTGCCTTTTTCTTAACCAAAAAGAACATTGCTGCCAATCTCATGTTTGCTACAACAAGAATGTGTTTGCTCCAACACTTAAAACAATGACAGAAGACAAGAAATGAAGTATTTTTGGATATACAGTGATAACATATCAACATCAATCAACATTATCTCAGCTGTGAAGCATGTTTGGGGGAGTGTAATGGTGTGGTGGGATAAAGTAAAGTGTCCCCCTATAGTCACGCGTGAACACACCACAGCACAGTGTTAACAGTGTGAAATTCTCTCTGCATTTAACCCATTCAGAGAAGAAGCGAGCAGCCAGGAACACAGCGCCCGGGGAGCAGTGTGTGGGGACGGTACCTTGCTCAAGGTACTTCAGTGATGCCACTAGCAATCCTGCGATTAAAACCCCCTTCCTTCCACACATAAATATGTATTAGTTGTCTATGTAATTTGCTTTGTTTCAAGTCTGAAATGGTAACCGGTGGCCAAATGTAAGTCAATGGTGAGCAAAAAATCAGAATCCATATTCAAGTTGTCATGTATAAAATGTATAAAATTTCAGAAATAAAAAAAGATGCATATACAATTGAAGTTTTGGATCACTATTTCAAGTTTCACACTGCATATTGCAAAAATAGACCTTTTGGGTTGTTAATCCAACATAACATAAGATTTGCAATTATATTACACTCAGTTGTGTAATCATTGCCACCCTGATAAAGATGATTTAAATACAAAAAGGGCACGAAGACACCTTGTGTTTGTTAGTGTAGTTGATGTGAGAAATATAACCCAAATAAAGTAAATTTAGTCATAGAAAACCAAAAGGCTTATCAAAAAAATCATATCTGACAAAAAGAGTCCATATCCCAACGCTATACATAATTATGAAAACATATTACTGAAGCAGATTTTAAGTCCTCCTAAGCATTAAGGAGCTCTTGAGAAATCAAGAGCTCCTAATAAGGTGACAGCTACACCATATTAGGGATAATTCTATATGTCAGCTATTTTCTGCTAGTGTCTGAATCATAAAATTGAATTCCAGCGTGATTTTGAGGGCACTACAATCTGCAACAATGCACTTTGAATATCACCAAAGATCACTACATCAACTGAATGTTTACATAAAGGCATTGCTAGTCGTCTTATTAAGCAATGACCAGAAAAATGTTAGCTAGTGTTGAGTGGCAACTGAGTCACAGAAAACTTGGACACGTTCATTTTCTCTCCATGGGCAGTGATGAGGATGGTTATAGGGGAAAAAAGGAATTAATAAAATACTATCCAGTTGAAAATATGTTTACACATTTTCTAAAGTGACATCCATTCACCATTGTTGATCCACTCTACATCACCTTAATACTGTTTCTGGAATTCTCTGGAAATTGGAAATACATTTTAAAGAAACCACAAGATGAAAATTCCTGAAGCTCCACTTCTGGTAATAAAGCCCTAAATCAGTGCAATAAGGCGTTGGAAAAGTAGAGCAAATATGTGGAACAGCAGCAGCTTGTCTCTTCATACTGAGAACACATCATCTGAGTCATGATAGATGAGAGAGAATCTAGGGTGGATAAAATGGATCATTCTAATATGTAGAGGGTAACACATACCATAGGTCAGTGTTTCTCAACCCTGGTACTGGAGGCACCCTGCCCTGCACAGGGTGCCTCCAGGACCACCATGTGAAGCAACAGGCAGCCAGGCACTGTGATCCTGGCTGCCCTCTGCTTCACGTGGTAAATGGGCTAAATGCTGAGGAAGAATTTCGTGCTATTCACACTGTGTACTGTGGTGTGTTCACGTATGACAGAATGGTCACTTTACACTTTCAAAAAGACCTAAAAACACTGAAGCAGCAATCTTTGTGAAAATCAATGTTTGTGTCATTCTCAAAACTTCTGGCCACGACTGTATGAATATGTAGAGCAGTGGCCACCAGTCCACTTCCTGGAAAATCTCCTTTATTTTTAGTTTAGTCCCAGCCTGCATCTGTCGTGGAGAACTGGGACTTTTTCTAAGTTTGAAACTTCTTCTAACTGGGGGCATGATGAAATGGCGTTGATATTTTATTCAAAGATTACAGCCGTGGCCCATGGGAGCTGCCTGCTCACTTGCTCACTCCACCGGGCTCTGTACAGTTCTTATACACCTCAAAACTCACCCATTTTTCTATCACAACCCACTGATCGATTCTCTACCATTAAAGTTTTATCACTTGATTTGCTTAGATCCACCTTTCTTTGTTTCTACCAATAAAGTCCAATCTCCTTATCAATTTAGCTCCGTCTTTCTTTGTTTCTATCTATAGAATTTTATCACCTAATTTGCTTATCCCCACCTGTTTGTTTCAACCAATAATTTTTAAAATTGTAAAAAAAATAAAAAATAAAAAAAAGATATATATATATATATATATATATATAGACATTTTTCTTAATGACTTTAAACATCAACATCCCAAAAATATCAAACATACACCCCCCCCAATCTAACAAATAAAAATAAATAACTAAAGTAAATATATATAAAAAAAGAAAACAATACATCAGTATTAACAAACACAAAAGAAAATAAGTGGCTAAGTAGATAAATTAAACAAGATCACAGCAGTGCACATGTTACAGAATGTCACAATTAAAAATCATGAGTTTCCAAGAAACGTATGTAGGGGTTCCATAAGCAAGCAAAATTCTCATCTTTCTTTTTTTACAATGTATGTCAGTCTCTCCAGGGCTAAACAGGTCATTAATTCCTTTGTCCACATTCGAGTATAAGGTGTATCCATGCTTCTCCACAACAGTGCAATTATCCTTCTGGCTTGTAAAAGTCCGAAATCAATAAGTAACGACTGTTTCTGTGTCACAACAAAGTCTTGAGGGTATATACCCAATATACAAAGTTTGGCTCGCAAAGAGACTTACCTTCCAACTATGAGACCCACACATTCAAATACACTCTTCCAAAACTGCTGTATCCTCATACACTCCCATAAACAATGAATTAAGGTACCCTTTTACACTTTACATTTCACACAGATATCAGGGACATTTGGGAATATGTGATTTAACCTACTGGGTGTTAGATAAGTACACATCAGCCATTTATATTGTAATAACTCAAATTTGGTGTTAACAGACTGGGTCTGGGCCTTAAAACAAGCTATTTCCCAGTGAGCTACATGAATATCCTCCTTTATGTCAATTCTCCATGCCTCCAGTTTTTTAGTAGATGACTCTTTTGAATATTTTAGCAACAGGTCATAAAACAATGAGAGTTGTCTTCTCCTGTTCATGTAAGATACAGTTAGCTCTTCAATCTTAGACAATGGAAGTAATGACAACTGTCTATGTGTGGATAAAAATTGTTTTAACTGTAAACACTTAAAGAAATGTTTTTTTGGAATATCAAATTTCTCACATAGCTGATTGTATGACATCAAGTTGCCTCCTGCATACAAATCTAAAATGTTCTCAACACCCTTATTAAACCAAATCTTAAATCCCTGGTACAAAACAATTATTACCCCGCATAGGGGAAAACTGTGATAATGCAGGTGTGTCTCCAACATGTCGATGTGCAGAGTACCACACGGAGATGGAGTTTTGGAGAAAGGGATTCTTTGTCTGTTTAATTAGCTTTTAGGAATTTGCTGAGTATAAGTATAGTTTTAGAGGAAGCCCCGATGTTGTTTTCTGCTCTATAATCACCCAAGCCGGAAAGGGAGCCACTGAGAAATAGTACATTGCTACCCTTAGTTGGGCGGCCCAGTCATACAGTTTTAAATTAGGGAGTTGAAGCCCTCCTCTTTCATATGGCAAGTACAATAGTTTTAATCGTAGTCTAGCCTTTTTATTATTCCAAATGAATTGATTTAATAATTTATTAATATTATGAAATGAGGCATCGGGTAAAGAAAGTGGAAGTGACTGGAAAAGATACAGAAACTTTGGTAAGACAAGCATTTTGATTACATTTATACAACCAGTCATAGAAGTAGGCATATGAGTCCATCGATGTAGCAGGTCCCTTACTCTGTCCACCAGGTCACAATTCAAAGAGATTAATTGTTTCACATCAGGGCTAATTTTAACGCCTAAATATGTCAAACCTCCTT
The DNA here is from genome assembly GCA_037577275.1 of Bryconaethiops microstoma. Taxonomy (NCBI): domain Eukaryota; kingdom Metazoa; phylum Chordata; class Actinopteri; order Characiformes; family Alestidae; genus Bryconaethiops; species Bryconaethiops microstoma. The sequence continues at coordinate 5,092 of JBBJLS010000179.1, forward strand.
TTGTAGTTGTGAAGGGTGTATCTATAGTAGGCTGCATTCTTTCATTTTCATTCAAAAACATAAATGCCGATTTGGAATGGTTTATTTTGTATCCTGATATATTTCCGAAGGTTCCAATTCAGTTCACTAATTGGGCAATACTATCCTTTAAATTTGTTAAAAAAAAAAAAAGTATGTCATCCATGTACAAAGCTATGTGATGTTCATAACCACCGATAGTTATACCCGTGTATGCTATGTGTATGTTCATAACCACTCTGCATATTTTGGATGGCCTCTGATAATTCCTCCATTGTTAAACCAGAATTCAAGTCCTGTTCTATTTCTGACAAAGTCTGGAACTTCAGCTGATTTAAAAAGGAATTTTGACTCTCCAAATCATTTAAGCACTCTGATGTATATAGGGACTCTCTAAAAATCTCTAAATGTGTTGATCACTGTTGGTTCTGAAGTCCTATCATCTGCAGATGTCATGATGCTGTTGATTGCCCTATCCGACTGTCTTTTCCTAATTCGCCAGGCCAGTAGTTTACCACATTTTTCTCCTTGATCATAATAAGACTGTTTTAGCCACATTAACCTTTGTGCAACTTTGTCCATGGATAACTTATTATATGTCATTCTCATAATTTTCAATTCCTTTTCTTTCTGCTGGCTGTAATTATTATACAAATCTTGTTCCAACAATTTAATTTGTTTTTCCATTGTTTCCATTTCCATGTGCTTTTTTTTGGCTTTGGACTTCGTATAACTGATCATTTCCCCTCTAATGTATGCTTTAAATGCCTCCCATCTAACAAGCTTTTCACCGGATCAAGATTCATTTCAAAACAATTATCAATGCGTTCTTTAGCAAGTTTTATAAACATCGCATCCTGTAGTAGCTCAACAGGGAATATCCATCTTTTACTGCTATAAATTGACGTATCCAAACACAATTTTAATGATACAGCTGCATGATCACTTATGACAATTCTATCATACCAAGATTCCTCAATTCTTGATAAGAGCCAAGAGGAAACCAAAAAATAGTCAATTCGTGAGTGAGTTCCATGTGTACTTGAACAACAGGAGTACTCAATCCTGTCTTGATGCAGTGCCCTCCATATTTGAACCAAATCTAAATCTTTACAAGACTTCAGTAACACTTCCCTTGTGTGCATGCGAGTAGAATCTAAATTAGTAGACCGATCTTTTTGTGCCCCTGCCCCCCAACTGTGTAACTCCATGAGCTTAAGCTGAATTGCTAAAAACATTGACCCATATGCATCTGACGTCCATTTTAATGATGCATTTAAAGTTTTTTGTCCCTGCCTCTGTTATTAAGGCTCTCAAAGGTGCAGTTTGTATTGCATAATCTTCGAGCCATTCTGCACTAAAGCCTGTCACAAACAAAAAGGACATCATCTGTCCTACTGTCACTGCCTGCGGGGCTTTACTGATGCCTTCCAACTGTGAGTGCACTATTGCTTTAGTCCCATGTGCCACTAGCCTTCCCAGGTATTCTACCTGCAGTTGACAGTATTGTAATTTGACCTGTGAAACTTTATGTCCCCACTTTGCTAATTTATTGAGGACTTTAGCAGAGTCTTCATGGCACTGTTCTATTGTTGGGGAGCAAAGAATTAAATCAACATATTGTAGCATTGTGCAATCTAAGTCTAAGGACCTGATTAAATATGTGAGGAGACTTGGGGGAGTCTTCTGTAGCTATATTACTTTCCTTTATATGAAAATGCAAACAAATACCTCGATTCTTCAGCTATGGGGATACTAAAAACTGCAGAACATCAGTATTTTATTGTAAAATATTTAGCATCAGGCAGAATGCTCATAAGTAAGGTATGTGGGTTTGGTATTTCTGCCTGCCAATCTTCCACAGCTTCATTTACTGCTCTCAGATCATGTACTAACCGCCACTTGGTCTGATCTGCTCTCTGTACTGAAAGTATAGGAGCATTACACAGACTTCTCATTTCTATTAATACTCCTGCTTCTACGAGCCCCATTATTGTTTTCTGTATCCCCTGCTCTGCATCTGGTTTTAAGGGATATTGAGCTCTTCTAGGAAGCTGTGTTCTAGGTTTTAATCTGATCTGCACAGGTGAAGGTGATTTTACCAGTCCTACATCTGTTTTATGTTGTGACTATTAGTTCTTCAGGAACTTGCTTGATCATTTGTTTCAGAGAGTCCTCCTCTATTGACTGTGTGTACATCTGTTTCTATAGCTCTTCTTCTTCTTCAGTCTCTGCAATGGCGACTTCCTGTGGGGTGGCTGTCATTTTTGTTTCACACAGTATTTTCAACATTGATTTGTAATATTAAGGGGTTTTGTGTTTTTTCCCCCATTTGACTTAGACTCATGCCCTTCATTAATTAGTAGAGTCACATGGGGCCTTGTTCCATCTACACTATACCACTTTCAGATGAATGCATTATCTTCAATCTGCAGCGCTGCTCCTTCTGTGCTTATAATTACACTGCTGGCTGTTAAACTGATTCAGGCTCCTGCAGCTTCTTTAAGCCACCATTTCTCTAACTTCTCATCCTGGCTCCTGTCATAAATCATTGTACAGTGATATTGCGTTCTGGACTTCCTCACTTTTGGAATTTGAGCTAAAATAAACTTTCCCCATTCACTCATTCTCTGAATTGGCCTCTCTATCTCTCCCAGCCAATATACATTTACTCCTTTTTCCTGTATTACACTCATCTGTGAATTTACTGTCACCTCATGTACAGATCCATCATCCAGAGTACACCAGATTTGGATTCCCATTCTGCACAAGGCATCTCTTCCTAATAAATTTACTGGAGTTTGTTCTGAAACTATAACTGGTATTCTAAATGTTTTTTCCTACACTGTTACTTACTGGTATCAGCTGCACTTGTCCCCAGAATCCTACTGGCTTAACAAATTTTCCAGACCTGGGAAGATTTATAGCATAGCTTGAATTTAGACATGTGTAACACACTCCAGTATCTATTAGCATAGGAATTTTTGTACCGTTTATTTGAACCTGCAGCCTTGGTTCTTCATCAGCTCCTTTGTAAGTCAGTAAGAGCTTACCTTCCCCATAGGATTCTCTGGGCACCCCAATAATTTACTGGATCGCAGTTTTGGTTTGGTCCAGGCCAGGTAAAGTTCTGATTTCTTCCCATCCATGGCTGCATTGGATTCAGTTTTGCTGTGACTGTTCTTGACCCCTTCCTGTGTTGGATGTCATTGGCATCTGTGGCACAGTTTGCTGTTCCATCACTGTAGCTTGAGGTTTTCTTTCCTCCTGTTCTTTTTCTCCCAGCTGGAGATGTGCCATCTCCTCAACCATGTGCCTCTTGCTCCTGACTTTTCTCTTCAGTGTGTCTGTGTTTGTCCATCAAAGATCTTGTCAGACAGTCCCACCATGTCTTCCAGCTTGTTCCTTTGCTTTTACGTCTCCCAGAGCTAGGAGACGCCCAAGTGTCTTTCTTCCCCCCACTTCTGGGCCCCTTCATGCAGATCTGGTAGACCACTGATGATTGTGAGAGAGAGAGTGAAAGAGAGAGAGAGAGAGATCCTCATTCTTTCATGGTTACTACTGCAACCAATCACTTTAACTATATTTCGTTTACTAATTTTATTCAATTGTTTCTCTACAAATTAACTAACAACGTATTTATAAATTTTAGTTATTTGTTTCTCTACAGATTAACTAACCACTTATTTATCTTTTTTATTATTATTATAAATTATTTTATTTTTACAGAGGTTTTGTTGTCTGGCTCGACACAAAGTCCTACATATTGACAATTCCAGCATCATAATGCGGTAATCTCATAATCCATAAACGTTTCAAGACACATTTACACCGTCTTTAAAATCTCCAATACACAGACACATGCACACGATCAAACACACAAACCGTTACAAACTGGCCATCTCCAACAGAGAGCTCACTAAAAGCGACCACAAAGCCGCAACTCTCACCCGAAAGACACAAATAACTTCAACATTAAATAAATTTTAAAAAATCAATCCAAGCCCCGCAACCGACATCACGCATAAAATAGCATCTCATAAAGGTTCACTCAGATAGGTGGAATGTCCAGGCGTAGGGTCACCCATTGTCTGAACACACTCAAACTCACTCTTCTCTCTCATACACACACACACACACACACACACACACACACACATTCACCCAGTGTGGCACAGGCACAACAAAGATCTTCTTACAGCAAAAGTCACACATTTAGCATTGCTGTAGCCATTACCTTTTACTTATAGCTCCTTATTATTTTGAGGTTTTAAGGTTGTTTTTAGTTATATTTAGCTATTTAATACTATAATTACCTATTTATTTATTATGGATTATTTCTATACTTAACGCACTGCTCCTCTTCTCTCCTTAGCTCAGAAAAAAACCTTTGATTTACCTTTTTCAAACCGCACAAGACACCTCAACACGCGTCTCTATAATCAGATTCTTCAGCAGTAGGAAAGAGAAAAGGATGAAAAAAGAAAAGAAATAGCACATATATATACTCATACCCTGCTTATCCAGAAAAAAAAAATCACACGCCAGTGCATTTGGAAATTAATCAACAGGTCATGTAGCACTTTCTTATCTAAAACTGTAGAACACAAAACAGCTTCAGACGTAAACCTTGTCGTCCAGCCTCTTGTAAAGTCTACCATTGACTTCACAACTTGGCTGCCGCCACAAAGATTTATCCCAGCACACAGACAACATCAACCTCACATGGCCGGAGCCTGTTACTGCCTCATGCTCAAACAGACAAAGGAGGTCAATATCATCAGCTTTCTGCAGAAAGAAAGACCCAGACTTTCTATAATTCTGCGTACTAACCAAGAGCCACCGCCATGTGCCGAGGTCACCCGTCCGAGCTCCTCCGGGCTTTTTTCAGCGCTCACGTGACCCGTGACCTTCACAGGCTTTACATCCAACCGCCCAGAATGGTTCGGATTTATACTTACCCGTGGACCACTGTCGCACCTGTCTGACTCACAATATATTACCCTTAAAACTGTTCTTTATTTAATATTCACTTATCCCAACTTCACTTAACTATAATGCCAATTTGTACTATTCATGAGCATTAGATGCAGTTCTTTTATCACTGAAATCCCACAGAACCTATCTAAGAAGGTTGCAGAAATTAAAATGCTTACCTTTAATGTTCTGTGCCAAATCAGCGATGATTCAGGAGGGTGCAGACGGAGCCTGAAGTCTGCGCAGGCCTCTGTCAAATCCTGTCCAGGACGCCAAGAAGTATGTCGTAGAAAGTCTGAAAGTCTAAAAGTCCAAAAACTCAAACAGAGTCAGTAAGATTACAGATTACAGCCGTGGCCCGTGGGAGCTGCCTCCTCACTCACCTGCTCGCTCCACCGGGCTCTGTACAGTTCTTATAGACCTCAAAACTCAGCACCCATTTTTCTATCACAACCCACTGATCGATTCTCTACCATTAAAGTTTTATCACTTGATTTGCTTAGATCCACCTTTCTTTGTTTCTACCAATAAAGTCCAATCTCCTTATCAGTTTAGCTCCGTCTTTCTTTGTTTCTATCTATAGAATTTTATCACCTAATTTGCTTATCCCTACCTGTTCGTTTCAACCAATAATTACAAGTTTTGTTATCTTTTAATTAATACTCAGTTGACACCTGCAGTCTGCCTTTTGACCAATTAAATTTTACCATCTAATTTGCTTAACCCCAACGTCTTGGCACCTCCAGATTGTACACCTGCATGTCCAGTCTGGCCTTCAAGGCCATCTTACAGTGAAGCATTGTTCCATCTTCACCTTAAAGGACCTGTGGGGGCTTTCCACCTCGCTTTCCCGCCTCTGAGGGAAACAGTTTACTGAGCTCGAACTGTATTGTACAAACATTGGTCAGTAATGAGTTTTAAACTTAATTGTAGAGGATTTTTACGTTAAAACCCAGATAATTGTGCCAAGCAAATCACCACTGATTAGTAAAATACCCCATCACATCTTACATGCTACATTAATCTGTCTGATCCTGCTAACTGATTACTAAGATAAGATAAGATAAAATAAACCTTTATTAGTCCCACAAGTGGGAAATTCAATTTAGTAACGGCAGAGAGTGGACAGTACAAAGTTCAGAGCAGCAAAATTGAGAACACAATAGTATAAAATAAAATAAAAATAGGCCAAAGTAGGCCAAAGCACTATGTAGAAAATAGTAATAAATAAAAATAAAAATAAATACTATGTGTTATAATAAAATTATGTCACAAATAGTAAATCACAATTAGAAGTCCATTCGTTAGTGTGGCATGAGTGGTATAGTACGAGGGCTTTGATGGTCTGAGATGAAGGGTATTGATAGGGAGTTTGTTCCCCTTTGCCTCTCCTGTTCTGTGAAGGTTTAGACTTGATATCTGAAAATTCCTGTGAGGATTTGGTTGCATCAAAGACATTAGTGAGGTCAGGTAATGATGCTGGATGACTAGTTCTGATCCCGAACTCTTGGAATTGGACGGATAGTATGAACAATGTGAAATTCTTTCTCTGCATTTAGCCCATTCGCCAAGTGAAGTAGTGGGCAGCCAAGAACACAGCACCCGGGGAGCAGTGTGTTGGGATGGTACTTTGCTCAAGGATACTTTAATGGCGCCACTGGCAGTCATGGGATTCAAACCCAGGAGCTTCTGATTGCAGGGGCAACTCCATAACCACCATTAGGGAGTGTGTGTAAGTGTAAAATGTCCATTTGTCATACGTAAACATACGACAGCACAGCACACAGTGTGAACAGCACAAAACTGTCCATTACATTTAATCCATTAACCTGAGTCAATCAGTGGGCAACCAGCAACACAGTGTCTGGGGAGCAGTGTGTGTGGGGACAGTACCCGGGGAACATTGTGTGAGGTGGTACCCGGGGAGCAACGTGTACAGAAGATACTCAGGGTAAAGTATGTGAGGGCGGTACCTGTGGGGCAGCATGTGGGGATGGTACCCATGAGGCAGTGTGTGGGAACAGTACCTGAGGAACAGTGTGTGGGGACGGTACCTGAGGAACAGTGTGTGGGGTGGTACCTGAGGAACAGTGTGTGGGGACGGTACCTGAGGAACAGCATATGGGGATGGTACCCATGAGGCAGTGTGTGGGAACAGTACCCAAGGAACAGTGTGTGGGGATGGTACCTGAGGAACAGTGTGTGGAGATGGTACCTGAGGAACAGTGTGTGGGGTGGTACCTGAGGAACTGTGTGTGGGGATGGTACCCATGGAGCAGTGTGTGGGGACGATACCCGGGGGACAGTGTGCGGGGACGACACACTTGCAGGGGCAACTCCCTAACCACCTTTAGGTAGTGTTTGTGTGTGTATTACTAATTACTGAATTACTAAACTAACATTATGAACTAAAGTGTCTGGATACTTTTGGACATATGGTGTATTAATGAGCGTGTTTTGTTTTATAGTTTGAAGTCCAGGAGACCTGATGATGTTCTGGGCGTCCTCATACTTTCGGCCAGGCTATGTATGTGTGTGTGTGTTTGACTGAATTGACTTATCTGAAGAAGTGTCTGGATACTTTTGGACAGTGTTTGGAGTGTGAGGTCCAGGAGGCCTGATGATGTTTTGGTGTCCACATACTTTTGGCCAGGCTGTCTGTGAGCACCGCTGTTCCTTTAAGAACGTCCCTGCGAGCTGAGCGCCCTCCGCCATATCTGCCGTGCTCTTCAGCCGGCAGCGTTTGTCACTCAAATCCCCCCAAAAAACAGTGTGGACTTTAAAATACAACCCATGTCGTGTCCCGCCGTGCAGGGTAGGTGCACCTGAACTGAACACACTCACACACACTCCGACTCCACCACGCGTCCAGTGTTTCTGATGGGTTTAAAGCGAGGCGGCCTGTCCGTTAATTTTAGCCTAGCTGAGTTAAAATTAGCCCAAGAGGAGGACAACCCAGCCTACCCTGGCCTAGCTTAGCTTAGTCCGAGCTCTTACCTCCTCTACTAAAGCTAAATGTGACCGTGGACTAATTGAGTGGCCTTTTTAATCTGCTTTTCTGAGAGTTTTCAAGGTTTAGCCAATTTCTGCTAATGAGAGCTGGGGTCGTGCTTCTGTTTGTAGCTGCGTTAGCTTTGTTTTTGCCTGTTTTGCTTCCCCTGTGAGAAACTTCATGGCTAAACGAGGAACATCAGGGAGGCTTGGTTCCCCCACGCACAGGTGGAGCCTCCAGCTGTTGCAGGAGTCCAGAAGAGGAGCTGAGCTGTGCAGACAGGAGCCTGGAGATATCTTTAGAACTGACAAACACACACTAGCTGCAGTCTAAAGGCTATTAAAGGTAGTACTGTTTGAATGGACGTTTTAGGTGTGGGAGAGCCTGACGTTTTGTGAAGAGATCAGAGTGAAATCTCTGTCGAGATGTAAACAGAGTGAAATCTCTGTCGAGATGTAAACAGAGTGAAATCTCTGTCGAGATGTAAACAGAGTGAAATTTTTGTCGAGATGTAAACAGAGCGAAATTTCTGTCGAGATGTAAACGGAATGAAATTTCTGTTGATATGTCAAGAAAGTTACATTTCTATCGAGATGTAAAGAGAGTGAAATGTCTGGAGAGATGTAAACGGAGTGAAATTACTGTAGAGATGTTAGCAAAGTCATGCAGAGTGATGGGAGATGCTGCGTTGAATAGAAACCTGCCCCCCTCAGGATACACTAGTATAGTCAAGTATAGCTGGTTTATGTACTATCGAAAACAAGCAGTGCGTCTACACGAATCTTATGAGTTATGACATGGCAAAACATGTATAAAACTATTTTTCGGGTACTGTTTTATCTGCATGTACCTCTGCCTTGAATGTATAAAATATGTCTTTTGCATAACTGCCAAAAAAACATCTCAGGCAGTGGATACATAACCATTTCACATAACAGCCCTCTGTTATGGTGCTTTTAGAGGGATTAAACATGTTGAAAGTCTGGTTCCTATCACTGCTGATACAAGCAGTTCTGACTCTGTTCTAAGGCCCTGTTAACACCTGGTCACTCCATGCATTTTGAGTATTAGGATTATATCTGGATAATGCTAAGGCACATAAAAATGCAGATGTAAATGCCACCAAGATGCATTTAAAACACTCAAACCACTTCAGGAGGTGGTCTGGGACGTATTCGAGCCACATGTTACAGCAGTGTAAATGGATCCGTCTTTCCAGCATCCAAAATCCCCTCCCTGTACCATCACGGTTCCTCCCCTTGCAGTTCTGCTTATGAAAGAGACCTCCCTTCAGCACCTACTGCAGGCATGTCTTTATGTGGTACATGCATTGCTGACATAATTAAGCAGACAGAATCCAAACTTACTATTTATTTTGTTTTTGTGAATTGTGAACCATTCTTTCAACATAATTTGAAGAACCCAGCAAATGACGTGAGTTACTGTTAACTGTCAGGTCTGAACGCCGAGTGTAAAATAGAATGGAATTTAAAAACGGAATCAGTTTGACAGCAGGGACATGGGCATTGTGTGAAATGTTATGTAATGCTGATTATCTGTCAGTACCATTAACTATGAAGGTGACAGCGAATCAGTATAATGATTCCCTGGCACAGACTATATTGCCCAGTCAGAATTACGTGTGCCATTTTATACTGTCGTCATTCTGTCTTACAGCTGTCCAGAACTGAAACACAAAAGAAGTCACATAAGCTGCATTAATACTGTTGGGATTCTAATGGTGAGTCATGGATGAGGAGGACAGCCAGGATGAGCTGATCAATAGGAACGCATCTCATGGAAAAGGCAAGAGACCTGCCTCATCTATTCTCTCCGAAGAAGGTTGGTGTATGGTGGTGTGTTGACGAACAATCTGGACAGCTCTTTGTTTTTGGAATAAGGTCTGATTTAATATTTATGCCTCTCAGAAGAAAATTCAGAGGATGGTGAAGACTCACAGGCAGGGGCAACAGACAGTGAAGATGGTGAAGAAGAAGACGATGCTTCCCTGGATGGAGAAGAGGAAGAGGATGAGGAGGATAGTGAACGTAAGAACATGTTCAAGCCACATTATTTTGATCCTTAATAACAGTTCATTGACACGTCTGATGCTCTCTGTTATATACATTGATAGTAATGTATATTTCCAGTATAAGCAAATGAATGAATGACTTCAAATGCACAGATTATTCCATGTATATTCTGTGTACATTCTGTGTTCATTCTCTCTATGCTTGATAGATGAGGATGCTGAAAAGGACCTGGAGGGGGCAGTAGGGGGCACATCAACTGATCTAGCTGGGCTCAGTTCTGATGAAGATGCGGAGAGGTGTCCCATCTGCCTGAACTCCTTCCATGAGCAGCCAGTAGCCACACCTGAGAGCTGTGAACACTACTTCTGTCTGGACTGCATTCTGGAATGGGCCAAGGTGAGCATGACAGGACAGGGAACCTGCCCCTTACTATCCAGGTACACAACTAGTCCAAATTCAAATAGATACTTTATAGCTTCAGTTAAAAAAATTGCTTGCAATATCATCACATGGCCAAAGCTTTCAGTTCTCGCTGAGATTACATAGTGTTCCCATTAGTATGTGACCAGGAGATGCTTGGATGTGCTTTTTTGTGTGACACTTTCCCCCCCTTGTCATCAGAATGCCAACTCGTGTCCTGTGGACCGGCTAGTCTTTGGTAATATCCTACTGCGGAAATGTTACGGAGGCAAAGTCCAGAAAACGGTATATAACTAGCATTCTTGGTGTTGCGTTTTCTATATTTCTGGTTCTAACCTGAGGTGATTATATTGCTAACAGTAGAGATAAATGGTGCTGCATACAACAGCATTTGAAGTGACCTGTGTGTGTGTGTCCATGAAGATTACAGTTCAGAAGACAGTAAAGGCTGGTCAAGAGGAACAAATAGATCTGGATCTGGAGCAGACTAACTGTGAGGTGTGTGGAGGTTCAGACCGAGAAGACCGCCTGCTGCTGTGTGATGGTTGTGATGCTGGGTGAGTTCTTATCAATGTTTTAAGTGTTTTTTTTCCTCTATGTACTGAAAAAGTGCTAAATAGCTGCATATAGTGCCATTCTTTTAAAAATTTAGGTTCGCAAAACTCGTGAACAGTAATGGCAGTTTACAGCTTAAAAAATGTATACACTGTATACACCTGAAATTACTTACAGAAACCACAGCTTTCTACAGTTTAGATATACAAACGTTTTGACACCCACTCTCTCTCTCTTGTTGAAGGTACCATATGGAGTGTTTAACACCCCCTTTAGATGCTGTGCCTGTTGAAGAATGGTTTTGCCCAGAATGTGCAGCAAACAACCGCAACACAAGTAATGAGCCAGATATCGCATGTTACTAAATATATTCCCATCATAATTCACTAATCATGATGACAACTTGGTTCATGTTAATGTATAGACAATTCAGGAGTGTAAGAAAAAACTGTAGAAAAAAAAAGTATGAACATTCAGTTATTTAATGTATTCACATCAATCGGGCTTAATGGTTGCAAAATGATTTTTTATGGTTGCTTTAGAACAGGGGTGCTCATTACGTCCGGTCGATCGCGGAGATGCTACTGGTCGATCGCAGCGTGACATTAAAACAATATCAGCCGATCATCCATCCCGTCACTTGATCGATGTACAGGGCAACCAGTCAGATGACA
>JBBJLS010000217.1:0-16757 GCA_037577275.1 Bryconaethiops microstoma
TCATACATGAGGAAAATGAGAAATGGGCCACTTTTGTGGTATGTACCACATAGGATTTGTTTCTGACAGTAAAGGTTCGGTATAAGACTTTTAGAAGTTTTATGTATTTCTTTTTCATATGGGTATCACTGGCTCTGCTCTTTCCTGACTAAAATCTTACCTTCTCAACAGACAACAGTTCACTGATTCCAACAACTGCCCCTCCCCTGCAGCTACCTTGTCCCAGGACATCACCCAAAGCTCAGTGCTGTGGCCTCTTCTCTTCATCATTTACATCCTTCCTCTTGGAAGCATCATTCACCTTCGCTTCCACTGTCATAAATTTACTCTGGTGCTGTCGCGAGTTGCAGCCCTTCCAGCAGCTGTGTGTGTGTGTGTTTTTGTTTTTCCTTGTATTTTTCTTTCACTTGCATATCCTATGGATATGGACTTTAATACACCAAGACTCGTTTATTCAAGTAAGGAACTTCTAGCCTGGAGAAAGTCCTGTGCTGGCACAGTTCCGAAGCTGCCTGACGAGGTTCATAGACTGTACCGTGGCCACAGAGCCGGAGCTAAGATAAAAGCTAAGCAGCCAGTGAGGAAGTGTCATTACAAACCTGCGGTACCTTCAGTGATTTTGGGAAATATGAATTTGCTACCAAATAAGATCGATAAACTGGATGTGCTAGTGAAAAATATCAAGATCTACAAAGAGTGCAGTGTGTTGTACTTCTGTGAGACATGGCTAACCGCTTGCATCCCGTCTGCTGAGACATCGAACTACTGGCTGTAAGTCTGTATCCCTATTATTTTCCCAGGGAGTTTGGACACATCATTGTAATTGTTTACATCCCCCCGCGCGCCGACAGGGAAGTAGCAGGTGACGTCATCCACTCCGCTGTGGTGAAACTACAAACACAGTATTCAGATGCATTTGTGTTAATATCTGGCCATTTTAATCATGTGACTTTGGACAAAACACTACCTGCCTTCACTCAGTACGTGGACTGTTACACCAGGAGGAATCTACCTCGTTCTGCTTCTGCCTCATGGATCATAACCTCATTCTGCTTCTGCCTCACTACAAACTGAGAGTGAGACGTCTCCCCACAACCTTTGGAACGACGAACTGGGATGACTTACTGCACTACTGCCTACATCAGAGTGCCTCCTGAATCAGAAAAAGAGGGCCTTCAAAGACGGTGATCAGAAGGAGCTCAAGTGTGTGCGGAAGGATCTCAAAGTCCAGCTTAGGGAGGCAAAGGAGCAGTACAGGAGGAAGATAGAGCAGAGGTTAAAGACCAACAGCATGAAGGAGGTATGGGATGGAATGAAGACCATCACCGGCTGCAGCTCGAAGCAGGGGGCCACCCTTGTGAGAGGTGTGGTGAGGGCAAACCAGCTGAATGACCACTCTAAACCGCTTACATCCCAGAGCACTGCACCCCCCTCTCATCCTTCTGCTATCTCCCTCCCCCCACCGGCTGATACCACCACTGAGAACAATGTCTCACCACCGGTCCCAAAGAAAACACATCCCAGTCCCAAAGAAAACACATCCAGGAGACCTGAATGACTACAGGCCGGTCGCCCTGACGTTACACCTGATGAAGACCATGGAGCGACTGCTGCTTCACCACCTACGGCCACAGGTCCACCACGCCCTTGACCCTCTGCAGTTTGCATACCAGGAGAATGTAGGTGTGGAAGATGCTCTTATCTATCTGCTACACCGAGCTTTTGCTCACCTGGATACGGGCAACGGTGCAGTGAGAATTACATAAGCACTGATGTACGTCGCTCTGGATAAGAGCGTTTGCTAAGTGCCGTAAACATACTTTATCACAGCACTGCACTGAAAAGTTCAGCTCAATTATCACACTGATTTGTGTTACCTTGTATTAAATAGCTCAAAAGATATAATGACAAGCCATGTTACAATCAAATTTCATGTTTTGTTGCTTTTTTTAAGTGAAAACAAACACAGGTCCTCTACAGAAAACTGAAATAAACTTCTTTTTATTTCGTTTAAGGAAGTGCAGTCATACAGTACATTTGAGTTCAAAGATACAGTGCAGGGGTCATTAAGTGTCTTAAAGTAGGGTCCTCTACATGTCAATGTGTGATATCAAACATATGTACATCACAAGAAAACTGGAGAAAAAAAAAAAAAAAAGGAAAACACTTGTATAAAAGTAAACAGCTGTTTAAATAACTCAAAGTTCTAGTGTTTCCTATTATTAAATTAGAAAGTGAGAGGTAATTGGGGACCAATGTATCAAGAATGTGTCTTTTTTTATTTGTAACCTTGCTGTTATGTTTTCCATATAGTAAACCTCCTTAACCTTCATCTTCCATTGCAACACAGTGGGCGGCTGTGGCCTAAGGCAGGAGATTGTGATCATCTTTTTAGAAATGACCAGAAGCGGTTATGGTAGTGATATCTGATCACTGTCTTCTATATCTTTTCACATCAGTCCTAATAGAAAATGAGAGGGTTCTAACGATAATTCTATACCTAAACATTTTTTAATTTCACTTTGTATATCTTGACAGCATTGTAAAAGTTTTCAACAGTCCCAGAATATGTGTGCGATCTCCTACCAGGGCACAGCCCCATTAGCACTGATCTGATGTTCCACCAAATTTAAATGTCATAAGGGAAGTCCTAAAATATCTAACTTTCCATTAAAATTCCTTCCAAATAGGACTATTTGTTCTTTTAAGTCCTTCTCTACATTGTATTTCACAGTCTTTGTCTGAAATTATGGTGTTCATCTCCAGTTCCCATTTTCTTTAATATCCAAACTTTAATCCATTGATTCATCCTGTAATACTTTGTATATGTGTGATATAAGGTTATTTTAAATAGCCCATTTGACTATTAACATAAAAAAAATGTTCTACTTTGGATGGCGGAGTGCTCAGTTTGTCCCATTCCTGGTGTTTCTGTAGATAATGTCTCAACTGTAAGTACCTAAAGAAATGATTAACTGGGAGATTTGCGTTGAAGTTGTTTGAAGGACATCAGATGTTCTCCTTCAAATCACTGTCCCAGCATGATTAGGCTATTTCGCCCCCCCATTTTCTGAACCTCGATTCCAGTTTGGAGGGAAGAAAGCTAATGTGTGTGATCCTCATTGCTCTAGATATTGACATGGGCAGACACATTGTAAACCATACTTTTAGAGTGGTCCTAATCCATTGATTATTGATTTTAGTTCTTCTCCATGAATCCTGATTCATAAATGGGAGGGTGTCTAAGGGCACATTTGGACAATCACCATGTTCCATCCCAATCCATATAGTATCCTCATCTTGAGATATCCATGCAAACATTGATCTAAGTTGAGCTGCCAAATAATAAGTTAAGTTAGGTAAATCTAAAACATAGAATTCTCTTCAGTTGAATTCTTGGCCTTTCGTTTTGCCACATAAATTTAGACAAAAATGTATTAATTATTTTAAATGTAGTAGCGGGGACCTCCAGGGGTAGGGATTGGAACATAAAGAGCAGCCTTATCAAAATATTCATTCTTATTGTTTCTACACGTCCTATTAGGGATAGGGGAAGAACTTCCCATCTTGTAATTTTTAATTTCGCCCATGAGTTTCTCGTAATTAGCTTTAAACAGTTGTGATATGTCAAACATTATAATTAGTCCTAGATTTCGGAACCCAGTGAAATTTTAAGTTTCCATCTAATTGTATGGGCCAGTTACCCACCAACATCATTGCCTCAGATTATTCTTATCAAAGCGGAGATGGAGAGTATAGGGTCACTAATATACGCCAGATCATCTGCATATAGTGAAATCTTGTGTTCTGTTTTCCATTCATCTTTAAATATGGCAAAAAAATAAAACATTAAAGGTGCCACAAAATGTATTCTCTATAGAGGATATGTTCTAACTTTTTCAAAAATCAAGAAAACCCGTCATTTGTCAAGGGTATGCATTTTTGCATTATATTAAAACCAATCATATATCAATAAATGTTTATTTACTTTTTGTGGCATTCTCAGAACATCTGTTACATTTACAGTGTTTTTAAATCAGCTTCATATAGTATTTATGGTGCAAATGTTCAAGAAGATACATTTGAACATGAAAACTGCATGTTAATGCCTAGTGTATGACAGAATGTTTTCCTGAAAAATCAGCTGTACCAGAATCACGTTTCTTTGCTATTCAACACAATTTGAATTTTACACTTTCAAAAAAATACAAAAATTTGTATTATAAATCTTAGTTATATAAATAAGAAATAATAAAATAGCTGCTATGTAGCAACTACATTGTGTAATTACTGGGCAAACTCATCTACACACAGCGAAAAGCAGGGGCCAGAAATAACAATGAATGAGAGTGCTGAGCGAAGAGATTGTATGTTTGTGCTTTGTGGTGTGCCAGATTGCTATCTAGCCATTTGATTAATATGAGGAATTAACAAGGGATTCACCACACATGGGGTCTAAAATGAAGTGTGCAATTAAGACAGTGCCATGATAAAGTAAGGTTTGTTTGACCTAATGTTTTGTAGAACTCGCAAGGGACAATTTACAAGCGCACAGGCTCTCCGTGAGCTGTCCCAGTTCCAGTTATAAGTAGACCAAACAATCCTGAAAGAACTGTATTTAAATTTTACCCAACACAAAGCTGATATTTGGTTTATTAAAATTATAAATGCTGTGTTTCTTTATGGGCAAAATAATTATTTAAAAATTACTATTTGAATAAGCAAAATGGATACACTAGTTGGATACTGCAGAGATTATATTAACATCTAATTTATGTAGCAATTAAGTTGCTACTAATCGGTCAATAACTTGAATGCTTTGTTGTCACGGGTCGACCCGGCCCAACGAGGAATGAGGATAACGAGGCACAAGCGCAGACGGACATTGGATTATGAGCGTTTATTTATAAACAGAACTGAAAAGGGGCACGTTGGCTCAATAGCACTAACTACACAGTTAGAAGAGGGACTAGGACCACCACGCGAGGTAAGTGTATACATCCATACTTAGAACACAGGAAAACTGACATTTATACCCAGTGCTGGCCAATAAACAGATACACAGTGATTGAGGTGATTGAGTTCAGCTGGGGATACATAGCGATCAGGGCGAAAGAGTTCAGCTGGGTGAGGGTTTCAGTCACAAGTCCGTGGCGACCTCTGGTGGTCACAGAGCAGTACCCCCATAAGTGCCTCACCGAGGCACAGAAAAAAAAAACTCCCAGTCCAATCCAACAGAGGCAGAGGGGAGGACGATGAGACAACGAGAGCCCCCCCCCACCCCCCGCAAGGAGGCGGAGGCGGGGGAGGAGGGGGCAGAGACCTCTGCTCAACAATCGAGGCTGGCGTACAATACCCCATCCCTAGAGTGGGGGCTGGCTCTGGATCTGGTCCTTGGGTGGCCGGTTCGGAAGCCAACTCTGGATCTGAAGCTGGAGTGGGCATTGAGGAATCCAGTGTGAGAACTGGAGTCAAGGCGGGAGTCGAAAGGTCCGGTGCGGAGGTTGCAGGGTCCGGCGCAGGGGCTCGAGAGTCCGGTGTGAGGACCGGAGCAGGGAGCTTGAGAGTCCAGTGCGGCGACCGGAATGGAGGCTTGAGAGTCCATGGCCTGGGGAGCTGGCACGGGAACCGGCAGGGGGACCGCAGCCTGGGGAGCCGACGCGGGAACAGACACAGGAGTTCGAGCTGAGGCCTCCGGTGCGGAGACCAGCGAGGGGTCAGGAATTGAGGCGCCTGGTGCAGAAACCGGCGCGGGGTCAGGAGTGGAGGTGCCCGGTGTGGAGACCGGCACGGGGTCAGGAGTTGAGGTGTCTGGTGGGGGAACCGAACCTGGAGCTGGAGTCAGAGAGTCTGGTGCGGGACCTTGGGTGCGAGGAGCCATTGCTGGACCTTGGGTGCGAGGAGCCATCGCTGGACCTTGGGTGTGAGGAGCCAGAACTGGGACCGGGTGCAGAAACTGGATTTGGAGCTGGACCGGGTACAGGAACTGCACTTGGGGCTGGGCCGGGTACAGGAACTGGAATTGGAGCCGGACAGGGTTCAGGAACTGGAACTGGGACCGGACCAGGTGCAGGAACTGGACTTGGAGCCGGATTGGGTACAGGAGCTGGAACTGGACCGGGTGCAGGAACTGGACTTGGAGCCAGATCGGGCCTAGGAACTGGAACTGGGGTCGGATTGGGTACAGTAACTGGACTTGGAGCCGGACCGGGTGCAAGAACTGGAACTGGGGCTGGACCGGGTACCGGAACTGGAACTGGTCTCGGGTAGCAAGGTTCAGGAGTTGGATCCGGGTGGCAACGTGGAGGAATTGGACCTGGGTTACGAGGTGCAGGAGTTGGGGTCAAGGAGTCCAATATGGGGACAGGAAAAGGAGTTGGTGTAGTTGAGTCCGGTACGACAACCAGAGCAGGGGTCGCAGTTTGAGGAATCCATAGAAGGGTTATGGGGAGAGAGCTGCTGCATGCTTTATCCTCAGTTACTGTTCTGATGTGAGTGTGTGCCACTGGAGGAGAGTTGGGGCATGCTCGGTCTATGGGGAGAAAGCTGCTGCTCACTTGAGTAATGGGGGAAGGACAGTTGCGTACTTGACCATGGAAAGAGAGTTGCTACGCTCTTGAGCCATGGGGAGAGAGCTGCTGCGCACACGAGCCACGGGGGGAGAGCTGCTGCGGGCTTTGTCCACGGGGATCGTCCTGCTGCACATCTGAGCCACTGGGGAGGAGTTGTTGTGCACACGAGCCACGGGAAGAGGACTGCTGCATGTTTGAGTCAGGGAGAGAGTGCTATTGCGTAATTGAATCACGGATGGAGAACTGTGCGCCGGGGCCACGGGTGAAGAGTTGAGTGCCGGGAACTCGAGCGGAGAGTTACGTGTTGGAACCATGGGTGGAGAGCTGCGTGTCGGGACAAATCTTGAACTTGGAGCAGGAGCTGCGTTTATGGTTGAATCGGGTTGTGAAGTAGGCTGAACAGGTTGGGACTGGGTCAAAGTGTGTTGGGCTGGCTGGAACTGGGTTGAAAAGGACTGTTGGTTGGGTTGACTACCAGGATTAGGGCAATAATTATACTGAAGACTGGAACAGGGACTACTACTGGGCTGCTCGTGGTTACTGAAGTTGAAGTTTTCACTGAAATCAATACTGAGCGAGGTCTGGGGGCTGGACTGGATCTTGGAACTGGATTGAATCTTGAGTCTGGGGCTATTTCAAATGTTGGGGTTGGATTTGGTTTGTTCGTTGAAACTGGTGTTGGAACTAAACGAAGAACTGAAACTGGAGTCTTTACGGGAGAGATTGTCGGATTGGGTGTAAAAACTGGACCAGCTCTTGGGACAGGACCGGATCCCTACACCATTCAAGACATCAGTGGCAAATGTGTTAAACTGAAAAACGCTGAGGGAATTACTTCAAAAAATCAATACAGTATTGACAACATAAAGCCATATAGAAGAAGCCACCCGGTACAAGTCTGTGACAGCAAGATAACAGACCCTCTGTTATACAATTTGCGCCAAAAACAGCTAAGGTAAAATTAATGCAAACACCAGATGAGCTTTTAGCAGTGACCCCCCCCAAAAAACTAAGCACGGAAGATGAAGGTGGCACAGCTAAAATCTCATATTGACCGGTTGGTCATTTGTTGCCAGTTTGGCTAGTTGTGTTATTGGTGCATGCATATAATTTTTTAATTACTTCTCTTATCTTGTTATTTTTGACCTGTTGGTCAAATTTTGGCTTTCTGATTTACAGAGGGTGGACATGTCTGTCACTTCCTGTCTTCTTCAATATAATGCAAATCTTTTGTAAGCTTTACATTGTCGAGTTCTAGTTTAGATTCCCCTTGCAGGGACTAGTTACTGAAAACCAAGATGTTGTGTAAGGACCACAGAACCTTGTATCTTTTAGTCACTTGCATAAGGGTCCTTTACCTTTAACCCATGTCGGATCTCATAAGCATTGGATATCTAATGAAGTAGACAGTCAGCTTGGGCCAGTCAGTAAAATAGGGCAGTTTATCATTAGGTGTTTTCATTTTGTCCACACTCTGTGCCTTTTCTGTTTATCTACATACAGTGGCATGTTAATTGTGTTGTCCTGTTGGGCCTGTCTGTTTGTGGAAACTCGCATTACTGAACAAACTTGTCATATTTAGGTTTTTTTTAGTGAAGTGGCTTTGGGCTGCAAACGACACTGGGCGTGTGGAGGCAGTTGTTGGACCATACAAAAGACTCTTGCACGCTGGAGGAGAGTGGGTGGCTTGCTGATGAGGTAAGCGAAGTTATCATTTATGATGCTGGTGGTGTTGTGTATAAATAATCTTTTTTTTTTCAAATCAATACAGGTCATTAATGCATACCTGCACTTCCTCATTGGGTAAACAAAAGGCAAGCAAGAATTATGTACACCCAGTTATTTCAGTAAAAAAAAAAAAAATTATTAAAGTTTTGTATCTTTTTCTAAACTCTTGCATTTAACAGAAACCTGTGTATCTGCTATCTTCCCTTATTGCAACCTCACTGTTTTCTGTTTAGATGTGTCAGCAAGGTAATGTATATGTTATATAGGTAGTACATGTTACTTAAATGAATCTAAACCTTTATAAATTTGCTTAAAAACATTCCACAGATGATGTTTCCGGCTGAGGACGTTTGGTTATACCCAGTGAACTTCAGTGCACACTGGATCCTTGTGGTACTTTTTAAAAAAAATTTTAAGCAGCATACTTTTGTTTTGAAAATGTTGATAATTGATCATGTTTTCTTAAGTGAGTTTAATAGACAGATACTATTAAATACAACATTTATTTTAGGTTGTCAACATCTCCTCAAAGTCTGTACTGCTGTTAGACCACCTCAGAAATGAAAGGTTTTATGAAAAAAAAATTATGCGCAACTGGAGGTATTCATGATACTATAATAACGTTTTGGTTTTTTTTAGAACAAAATGCTGGCTGGATTATAAACTGCTTTTTTGTAATTAGGAATTTTCTGAGGATGAGAAGGTGGGAAGACTTCCGAATGGAGTCGTAGTTGCAGACTCTGCAACGCAATCGGTAGCAGGACTCCCGCAGTTGTGGTGTTTTAGTGTTGAAGGTACTTATTAAGCAATTGTATTTAATTATGGCTAACCAGAATTAAGATTATAGATTAGAGAAGATTCTTTATTTATCACATGCATAGTCATACAAGTACAACACACAGTGAAATGATTTCTCTGCATTTAACCCATTCACCAAGTGAAGCAGTGAGCTGCCACCAATGAGGCAGGGCCAACGCCCTAACCACTAGGCCATCCAGCTGCCAATTATTATAATTAATATTATAATTAATATAACATTTTACAGTTTGCAGAACACTACCTTCTGAGTGGAGAGGTCACTAAGGTGCTGTCCACTCCAGAAGCCGTTGGGCTGCAGCGTATTCAAATAGCTTGCGCACTGCTAGAACATCGTGGTAAGTTCAGAAATGTCCTTTTATTGTGATGGGAAATGCAACCCACCAAGTGAACTCCTCTGTGTTATAATATAAAGTTCCTGCTGTAAGCATTACCTTGCCATGTCATTTTCAAGTGGTCATATCAGCAAGCCCAGAATTATAATTATGTGTTTAATTTTTTGTTTTGGTGCAGCTAAAATACAGTGCAGATACTAACAGTTACTATACTAATGGCCAACTATATAGATATATAGATTCCAACTAGTGTATGTTTTTGGCTTCGTTTATTAACTAGATTTTACAAATGATATACGGTACCATACATGTCATTTTAGGATCATCTCAGTAAATATTTATGATGATCTGTATCTTGTGACTTTATTGATGTATATCATAATAACCAAAAAAACATTGTTTGATTAAACACCAATCAATGTGTTTCTAGGTCATGCTGAGGATTATTGTGTGGTTTGTTCCATGCTGGAAGGTGATGCTGAGTGCAGTGTACTTGAAATGGTAAAACAAAATGAATACCATAAATGCATATTTACAATGTTAGTTAACACACACATGTACTATAACCCCGCTGCGCCTTCCCCTCTTCACGTTCAGTGTGAATTTTGCCACAGATGGGCACATTTCGGTTGTGCTGAATATGATAATAAATTATGAAAAAGTACATAATTTATTATGAAAACTGATTTTTTCCCCCTCTTTCTCCTTGTGTTCTGTTGTATCTGTAAATATATTCATTAAATATGAATATATTTGCTGTAAGTAATTCTAATGGCGTGATTTCATTGTCAAAAATGTGTGTGTATATATATGTATGTATGTATATATATGTGTGTGTGTGTCTGTGTGTGTGTGTGCATGTGTGTGTACATATATATATATATGTGTGTGTGTGAGTGTGTGTGTGTGTGCGTGTGTGCGTGCGTGTGTATGTGTGTAAGGTGTGACAGACTACACCTTAAATTTATCCTACAGTAGGACGTTTTGTCAGAACACCGCGCATGTGCAGTAACAACAGGTAGGATGGATTGTACGGCGTGCTGTCTCCCTCATACCTACTCGTGTTCTGGTCTGCTCTTCCTCACTCCCTTGTGTTCTCCAAGAAGAAGGCATTTGCGCTCCAGCTCGCGTTTGTAAGCTCAGACCTGGCTCACCCTTTCTCTCCCCTGTCCCACAGAAGTGAACAGCTGGGCTGTCCCGTCGGCTCGCTGGTGAAACCCGTGGCTGCGGCGCGTAGCGGAGCTTCTGTTCTGGTTTTCAACAAGACTCTAAGAAGGAGTTTATATTCATCGGGCACTGCCCTGCTGGGTCGCAACGTCTTCGCTGCCACAGCCGGGGGTGTTCCTCACTTAGAGAGACAAGGAGGAGCACTGGACTTGGCACGGGGGTCAAAGACCTGTTCTATAACTCTAATTGAACTGTGCTTTGTGTTCTCTTTAAAACCCCTTTGTTTTCGTTACTCCTGCATCTGCGTCCTCCATGCCTTTGGCAGGCATGACACTTTTCAGTTCACCTGTCAGTGGTGTTAATACTGTGGCTATCTGGTGGAGGTGCAGATACTTCCAGACTGTTTCAGTGCATGATACAATTAAGCAATTAACGTCCTATCGTGCTCTGTGTATGCTGAGCAGGCCCAGTCGGCATTGATTTTAGATCAAAAAGGCAAGAAGCAAAGATCTAAGTCTTTGAAAGAGGAATTATTATTGGGATGTGGATGACAGGAGCTTCAATCACAAAGACTGCTCAACTGTCTTGTGTCTTTTACATCAATATTAGATCAGTGGGAAAGACACTGATAAATATGATGGAAATTACAGTCAAAAGCTCGTATTCAGTGGTCACAATATTAATGTGATATGTAAGGAGAAACAGATAAGCAAATGTTCCTCAGTGACTGAAGATGTCAGTGCAGGATGTGATCAGACTGTCAGCAAGAACAGTCTGTCCCAAACTACAGGGAGATATTATATTGGGGCTTCACTACATAAACCCTTCATTACAAAGATGAAAGGCAATTTGAGAGATCAGTGGTGTAAAATCACGAGTACTGTTCTATAGAAATAAAAAGTGATACAGAGTCGTCCATCATATTCTACACAGCTGGGTGAGTGCATGAGGGGGGTACACCAAAAGAACACTATAGGCCTGGATGCCCTAAATTAAGGGGTTTCATGGCTATATAACGGCAGGGGGGTTCTGACCATTTTTGTTCTTATGATGAAACATTTCTACACTGACTGAAACTGTTTCTTCAAGGACGTGTCACTGAATGGTTTGATGACTACAGAAGAGATGTAAATCATATGCCATGGCCTTCAAATTCCCCAGTTCTCAAACAAACCGAACACTTATGACACACTTTGAACTGAAAATGGTGCTGCCCACCACCACCACCATCATCATCATCATCAAAACACCAACTGAGGGAATATCTTTAGGAAGAATGGTGCTCCATCACTCTGATACAGTTCCAAAAAATCTGTCAAGGTGTGGCACCTTACTAATGCATTTTATAGATTTTCCTATTTTTTTACTCTGCAACTTTGAGATTGCTAAAATATAAATTGCAATATAAACAAAATCTATTATTATTATTATTACTAAGACACTATGTGTTCTTTTAATTTATCATTATTAACATATTTTACAATATTAACATATTTAGCATACATATATTTCAGTTTGTCAAGCAACCCACTTTCTGGGTACATTTTACTACCACACTTGTGTGTGTTAGCTGTGTAGGGATAGTACTTGTGTATGCGTGTGTGTGTGTGTGTGTGTGTGTGTGTGTGGAGGGGGGTTTGTGTGTGATTCTGAGAAATTAGTTTATCGCTCAGTCGTATCTTGTCTGACAGCCGACTTGAAGAATGCGTGTGCAGTTAATCAGATGTTGCTACCTCCCCTCACACTGCACATCAAACGACAGCTGGTGTAGCTGAAATTTGGACGGACTCTGGTGATGCCCAAATCTGGCTCAAAACACAATTAAATTATACAGTACATTCCTGGCTCTAGACATCAAATATCTTTTGCCACACTACCTAAAAACACAATAGTGAATTCCAAAGCCATCCACAGGGATCCTTGCATAATCCTTAGTTTTGCTCAATGCCATCTTTCAACATGCCTCGCCAAGCAAACAAAAACACTGTATGCTTGATAGAGTTGTGCTTGGAACAACTGTTTGGACTGCCTAGAAGTCCCCAAAGACTGAAGCCAGAAATAATTTATTTGATAAAGCAGTCAGAACAAAAATAGCACCCTTGGGTTATTGTGAGTGCTGTGCTCAAACGGTCACAATGGCTACGGCAGGATGCTACTGGCTAGGATCAAATCCAAATGACGTGATTCACAGCCAAGCTCACAAACTGTCACCACCATTTATAGGCAGTGAATGGAGCTCTTTCATTGTTCTGTTAATTGTCTGAAGAACAGGTTTGTCTACCGGCCATAACCATAAAGTGTCACTCTTGAGAGAACAAAGAAACATCAAAAGCAGTTCACTTGTGAGATTATGAAACAGGTGGTAAAAGTTTAAGCTCAGTTCCCTTCATGAGGCTGCATGAAAAATTTGACTCAATATGTGGGCTCTGATGATTTCAATTTTATCATCTGCTTCACTGGTGGTGCTTGCTGATCCAAAAAGAAAAACTCTGAGTCCCACAGTATATGAAAACACACACACACACACACACACACACACACACACACACACACACACACACACACACACAAAAGCACACTATACTTTATGGGTCAGTTTCCCGGACAGGTAATAAGCCTAGTCTTGGATTATGTAGTCCTGTAAATTGAGATTTTCCACTGAAAAGGAAAGGGTATTCCAAGACTAGGCTTAATCCCTGTATGGGAAACCAATCTTATATGTTTTCAAAAATAGAAGAAATAAACATTTTTTAAAAATATGTCAGAGTCAACAAAGATGTTCAGGAATGCAGTTTAACAATAAAGGAAATAGCATCTTTTACAAAAATGGAAGCCTTATATGGTTGGGATGAAGCAGTGTTTTGCCAGTTGTTCAGTTTTTCATCCTCCAGTGGGAAGTTTACACACTGCAAGTCTCTGCACCCGTCCAAGATTGTTCAAAACTAAAACTATACCCTTGCATTAAGGTTTCAATAGCAGTATTTATAGGTTAGTGCTTTGTTAAGTGTGTGACCATCCACACACAAAAGCACATAATATTTTTACTGCCCTTTCACAAAGAAAATTGAGTTTTTGCATTTTCTGAGATATCTTCAGTGGCAGGACTGACTGTACACTGGTAAAATGATGTCTTGGTAAGTGAAAATATCTAATAAATTATTTTGAGATCAACTTATTTCTAAATGTTTTATATACTTTTCTGATAGATATTTTGCTTGTTTCACGCATTATGTCTTATTATATCTTGTCTGTATTCAAACATGCAATGCTTTGACTAGATAAGATATAAGATATAAAAATAAGTTAAATAATCTCAGAATTTTCAAATCTGTTTGGTTTGTGCTGCGTTTTCATAAGTCTGTCATGCCTGGTGCTGAAGCCGTTAAGAATGTGTCTTCGGATGCTGGGAAGAGTCATTCAGTTAACAAAAAGGTGACTGAGTGAACCTGTAATGAACCAGGCAGCATCTCAGACACCACTGTCAGAACTGATCCATTATTCAACCACACATTTAACCACTAGATGGAGTTACATTTTCTAGCAACATCTGGTCGACTACTTTCACTACATTTGTAAAATGGGCTACACGGCCAGCCCCCCTAAACACATGAATAAGCCCCCCATAAATATTCTGTCTCCACATTCTTCCTAGCCATAACAATAGCAGTACTAAATTTGTAGACAGCAACCCAAGCACACCACACTGCACTATTAAATACTTCATTCAACACCATACACCATGATTATGAGTGCCATAATCACTCAATCTAGATACTTTAGAGAAAGCACTCCAGAACTTACAGTACTGTGAGCTCATTGCATGTCATTAGTGTTGAGTAGTTCATCACTTCAATGTGGTTCTCTGCGAAATCCCTGCAGAAACAAAGAGTAAAAAACTTAAAAATTCAAACTGCAATAGAAGGAACCCTAAAGAATTCTAACAAGTAAGCATTATACTCTGACAGAGAGAAAAGATCAAACTGGACTGTGAATGTAGCTGAACTGTAATTTGTATTCATTTACATTGTAAACAAATGCTGATTGGAATTACCAACATTGAGATTCATTAACAAGGTATATACTGATTATAAATATCAAGGCATGCAACAGAATACACTGTGTAGTCCAGTATTTGGACGATGATACAATTGTTGTTCGCGTCTGAATTTGAAATAACACATTTTGTCATTTGTTGTTTATTTCTGTTGTGGCTTTCCTTTTTCCCATAATCCATCCTGGTGCCAACTCTTCCCCAGCCCCATGCACAGATAACTGAGATGGCCTGTGTTTTGATACCATTCTGTCATAGCCAGCATTAACATTTTCAGCAATTTGTGCTACAGCAGCTCTTCTGTGGGATCAGAACAGATGGGCTAGCCTGCGCTCCCAACATCCATTAATGAGTCTGGGGGCACCAATGATCCTGTCACTGGGATCCTTCTTTGGACCACTATTGGTAGGCACTGACCACGGTAGGTACGGACCAAAGTGGAATTCCCCAATTACTACTCTTCCCAATTACTACTCTTCCCAATTACTACTCTTCCAGCCTTCACTGTTTCCAGCCAAAATATAAAAGTCCAGAACCCCCCACTTATTTGCGGTTCAGAGGTTTTTTTAGAACCTGACTAATAACTCCCGCAAATTTGCAGAAACAGGTGATATCCTCTGCAATTTTTTTTTGCTTTTTTTCGAGGCAATATATGTTAAATGCATTTTAGTGCTAAATTATTAAGAAAAATATAATAAGATGCTGCCCAAATGCCATGTACCTTCTAAGGCTTCTAGCAATGAACCTAAGCGCCAATGAGAGTTTAAAATTTGCGCTTTGGGAGCATATTTGGGGGCATATTTATGGTTTACACTATAAAAATAGACATTTTTTTTTTTAACCACATCACATATTTGCAGATTTTCACTATATGTGGGTGCTCCTGGAACGCTTACTCTATACCCAAACATACACATTTATGTGGGTCTTATGTAGCGTACAGGTTTTTATATAATACTATGATATTGTACAGTTTTTATTGATTATGCTGCTTCTACTTTCTTCTCTTGCTGTAATAATGTAAATTTCCGACCCGTGGGACTAATGAAGGGTTATCTTATCTTAATATATAGCAGCTTAATGCCGTGCTGATCTTTTGTCCATATTGTGCAGCTCTAATCTTCATGTTTTATTTAATCTGGGCTCGGAACTAGTCTTTTACAGTCACAGCTAAATGTGGTGGGTGAGTTATTCTGCACATCTCTAAAACCTGCTTACCCCACCGTTCCCTCCCACGCCCCCCCCGTTGGTTGTTTGAATAGTGTACTTTTTACACTGCAGTGTTGGTACAGTATTTGTTCTATTGTTCTATTGTTTTTCATTTCTGCTGCCATGACAATGCAAATTTCCCACTTGTGGGACTAATAAAGGTTTATCTTATCTTATCTTATTGGTAGGTCAGGTCAGGAGAAAGATTTTAGCTGAACCACAAACAATTGTCCAGTCACTGAACTGCTGTTTTATTTCTGACTCTACTGACAACAATATAGCGATTACTGTCTAATATGTGGCGGTGAGGGAATGAACACATGCAGTACTGTGCAAAAGTCTCGAGCCACCCCATTTCTTGATATACAATCACTTAGTTGGTGCAAAAATATTGCGATATGCCTCTCAAACTGTCTTATTTTCGGCATAAACCATTGAAGCAGCTCTGTTAGGTAATACTGAACACCTCCGCATGGCTTGAAGCATGAGGGTAAAGAGGCAGTAATTCTTTAGCCAAATGATTCTCTTAAATGTGTGTAATAGGTGTAATTCTCTTTGGATGTGTCCCACTTTAAGACACGGTTTCTAATAATCTGAGGTCTCACCTCGATACAGGTACAGACCTGTGGAGAGTTTTAAGCTGGTGCAAAGCCAGCCAGCAGCTTCACACCTCTTCTAAATGCACCGATTACACAGTTGGAAGCAGAGAAGTGAATATTAAAATGCAGCATGCTGCAAAAGTCTTGATCCCCTTCATTTCTTCATACTCTGCTTCCAGAGATCCAGACGTTCTTGTATGTTCATGTGTTCTTGAGGAACAGTTCTCCAGGCTTCCTGAAGGACTTTCAGAGTCTCTCATTTCCAGTCCAGTCCCTGAAC
>JBBJLS010000241.1:0-16751 GCA_037577275.1 Bryconaethiops microstoma
CTCTCTCTCTCTCTCTCTCTCTCTCTCTCTCTCTCTCTCTCTCACACACACACACACACACACACACACACACACATTCTAGCAAATGATGTGTCATGCATTGTGGTCAGTCAGCTTGAGTTTCTCTCTCTGTGTAACACGGCTCCCTGTGGATCTGTGGCCTGCGGTTTCCTGCGTCTTGGGCAACATCTACATGCGAAAGATTGAATAAAATGACAGGGGAAAAAAGCACCCACTCCTTCCCCTCATTTATTCTGGCCGGAATGTATCTGTCCTTGTGGAGCTGGAGGACTGTTTGCTGTTTACCAGCAGCAGACTGTGATGGTTTGTTCGTGGCTCTCTCACATGGGAATTAGGCCTGAGAACAAAATGACCACAGTGATCCACCACACAGGTCAGTACAATTCTCTCTGATTTATATACAAGACTCTTTACCCCATCCTTTTTCTTCAGCAATGAACAGAGATACAGGCTACATAAAGTGTAAAAGTGTCCATTTTTTGTCATACATGAATACAACACACAGTATAAACAGCACAAAATTGCTGTCTGCATTTATCCTATTCACCAACTGAAGCAGTGTGGAACCAGGAACACAGTGCCCATGGAGTAGTGTGTGGGGACGGTACCTTACTTAAGGGTACTTTAGGGGTGCCACTAACAGTCCTTGGATTCAAATCCATGACCTTCTGATCGCTGGGACATTTCCCTAACCACTAGGCCACCAGCCGCCCCACATGTAATGTATCTTCAAGCACATGTATGTATTAAAGGGTCCATCCTGTGGAAAACCAAATTCTCCCACCTCATACAGGTCATACATGGAAACCAAACCACAAAAGCAGCCTGTTTTTGTGACATCATACGAACACATTTCCATGTATTGGTCTGTTTAGTGCACAGCAGATTATAGATTTGCCTTGTTTCGAAGCCTTTTCCTTTTCTCTCTTTCTATCTCTCTTTTTATGTTTCTCTCTTCCTTTTCTTCTCTCCATCTTCCTGCTCTTTCCCTCTCTTTTTCATACTCTATCTTTCTCTTATTCTTGCACTTTCTCCTTTCTTTTCACTCTTTCTTTCTTTCTCATTATTCTGCCTCTTGTATTCTCTCTCTCTCAATCTTCTCTCACATTTCCTACTGATGTTTTCTTCTCTCTCCCTCTCTCTCTCTCCCACCCTCTCCCTTTCTTCCCCCACTCTCTTTATGTCCCGTTCTCTCTATTCTTTCCACATTTTCTATCTCTCTCTTTTCTTTCCGTCTCTTTCCTCCTTTCTCTTACCCCTCTCTATTACTATTCTTCACACTGTTTCCTTCCCTTCACTCTCTCTCTCTCATTCTCTTTATCTTGTGAAATATCAGTATGTGACAGACAGCAGTGAGAGCTTTTTGTAGTTGAACACACACTTCATCCAGGTGATGTTTTTACTGTGAAGGGAAAAAGAATATGAAGAAACATGTTGGGTGTGAATATCTAAACGAGGCAAACACCCAAAAGCATTAGAGAAGAGTGCTGTTACTTTATACCAAAAAATTATTTTCAGAATACAAATGTAGGTGACTTACAGTTAATGGATAAAGAGATTTGACTGTATGACTGTAGCTACTAATCTGATCAGCTAGGGGATAAAATAGGGGTCCTCCTGAGTGGTGGATAAAAAAAAATAAAAAAAACATCAGTATCATTTTGTTCTTTTGTTGGACTACTGTGGTGAAGCACTGTGAACATTTTTACTACTGATAAGAGTGAAGAGACCACATACCAAGCAGTGTTGATGAAGCAACAGGATATGACGAACATAAAAAATATTTTTCCCAGTTCACACTCCAATGCCTTTTGGTTTGAAATTAAAAGCTGGCCCAAGTTTAAAGCAGTGGTGAACTGTGATTATCAGATCTATGCCTTCATTTCAAGCCATTGTCAAAAATGAGGGAAAAAAGCATACCATAATTCTAAGATGTGCTATAGCACTTCTATGGGATTCTAGTAATGTTAGCATTAAACTAACAGCGTCAGACATTAACTTTCATGACCATTCTAGATTAAACACAGACATCTGATACTTATAAAATACATTATTTCAGCCTTGCAGCCTTACAGCCAATATAACATGCTTTACCTTGTGTGCAGCTTTTCTATACTGACTTGA
The DNA here is from genome assembly GCA_037577275.1 of Bryconaethiops microstoma. NCBI lineage: Eukaryota > Metazoa > Chordata > Actinopteri > Characiformes > Alestidae > Bryconaethiops > Bryconaethiops microstoma. The sequence goes on from JBBJLS010000241.1 coordinate 2,146, forward strand.
GTATACGCACTCACACAAACATGTAGATACACAATAACCAGCCATAAATTAAAACCAATTGTATTACACAGCCAAAACAACTCTGATCCGTCAAGGCATGGACTCCAGTGGACGTCTAAAGGTTTCTTATGGTATCTGCACCATGTTGTTAGCAGCAGATACTGTAAGTTGCAAGGTGGAGCTTTCAGACCAGGCCAACTTCTTTCATTGATCCATGGTCTAGTTCTGATGCTCACATGTCCATCACACAGCCAGTTGCTGTAGGAACAGAATAACTCCATTTTCTATATTTTGTTGTTCCATTTCTACACACTTCAAAAACATCACATTGTGTTTATATTTAATAATACAGATTAATCAGATTATTGAATAAACATTAACTTACATTATAAATAGATTTCCTGCTCTGTTTTGCCTCTATGCATTCCAGCTGAAAGCCATTGCAAACCAAATTAGAGCTGGAAAAAAAAATGCAGGCTAGCATGGAACCTGTGTGTGTTTGAGTGTGAATGCACGTTCACTGTATAGGTATATGCATTGATCTGTGCCTAAATCAGATCAGTCCACTCATCGCACTCGCTGCGCTACAGAAATAATATCAGTGTAAGCAGGTGCTGGAAAAGCAGCACATACAGAACAATGTGTTCTGATAGTTTCCTTCAGCCACAGGCCACTAAATATACTCACTTCGATAAGAAAGGAGGACTTGCCAGCACAAAAAAAAAAATCACTGACCACAGATAGTCAGCCCCCATTTTGCGGTTGAACAGTTTTCATCCAAATTGTTTTCCTAAAGTTTCACCTTGAAAACTCCAGGTTCCAGATCTTCATTAAAGTGGTGCAGACTTGTGGATGTGGTTTAAGACACAGCATGACTTACTATGAGATATAAAAATGAATAAAACTTCACCTCTACAGAGAGCTAATCCAGATTATATCAGATGACCGATGTCCTGCTGTGTCCTAAACCACATACATCAAAGTCTGCTCCACCTTCATGAAGAGCTGAATGTTGTATGCCAATGTTCAAAGAAGTTTTAGGGATGCTTTAACAGAAAAGATTTGGGTGACTATTGACTTCTAGTGTTAGGAACTTTACCCTCATGGCTCTAACTTCTAAACCAAAGAAGCAAAACTTGGACTCCAAACATGTGGATTACATGTGGGGTAAAGGGATGACTTTATGATTATTCTCCAGACTATTTTGTCCAATAACCTGTCGATGCAAAGTGTATTTCGAAAGTATATGCAATTCCTTGCCTCTCTATGTAGTTAAATTAGTAATTACATGATTGCAACAAAACAAAAAGGAGGAACTCTTGAGAAAAAATGCTCTAATTCCTAAACTCCTATTAAGGTTAAAAGATTGGACACAATTGGATTTCACAATTGGATATGCCCAAACAGTACAAAGACTCATCATCCAGAGCAGCAAACTGTGTGTATACTGTGTCAATATACTGTGTTAACAATATTTGGTCTTTTTTTTGGTGATTAGCTTCCACACTATGGCAACTATTACATGAACAGAGACCAATATACTAAGGCTTCATCCTTTGTTTCTCTAATTTTTTGTCCAAATGTGAAGACATCAAACTCAGACCTCTACAAATGGACCACCAAATGAACCAAACTCAAGCCACGTTCAGAGGCAGTCAGTATGGTTTGGTTGCCCTTTACTTTCTGGTCTGATTGCTTCATGCAAACAAAGCATCCCCAGTATGCTCTATGTTTTATTTCTTGGTAAAAGTTCTTTGAGGTTGCAAAAACTTCTCTCGACTTGCTCCAACAACATTGAACTCTAAATTAAGGTGGATCAGACTTGTGGGTGTGGTTTAAGATAGTGGTGAAGTTTTTACAGCTCGTAGGAAGTCATACCGAGGACTTACTATGAGCTGTAAAAACTTCACCACTATGGAAATTATTTGTTGACTTATTTACTTCTACTGTTTGTTAACATTGTTATCCTCCAATTCCATTTTTCGAAGTGTTTTTTTTAAATAACTATAAAATCTTTTTAAAACATATTTTAAAATAGAGATTAATTATTTAATTTAAAGTTTGAGACAGCACTAAAATTGAAAAGTCCACATAAAACCACTATTTAGATTCATGCGGGCTTACTACAGGCTAATTGCTAGCCTCACATCTCTAAAAAAGATTTCTAAATCGAATTTAATCTTTCATAGGCACACTTGAAAAGACTACTTATTCTAATGGTTTATTATTCATTCTGTGTTTGCATGGTGTGAAGTGGGCTCACAGCCTAAACAATAAAAAGATAGATATGATGATTAGATATGGTATGGCAGCTGTGAGACAATATTAGTTTTTCATTCCTTTATGAATGAATGTCGGTTTTGTTCGGGCTGTCTGATGCATTCATGTTTTTGTGCGTGTTCAAACGAGTGCAAAATCAGGGGAAATCTCTGGTTTCTTTGTTGACTGAGACTAAACCGAACTGTGGCTTCAACAACACACCATAGCCATAACACCTAAATCCTAGCAGCTGAGGAGCAGGGCTGCCTGGTGTCGGTTAATATCTGTTCATATGTGTTTGTGTGTGTTTACATATCTTTTCTAAGCTGCCATTCTATGTACCATTGATCTCTAAGCCTATAAATAGGGTTATTCGGTGCTTGAATGGTTAAAATAACACAGTGCATTATTACCGGGCACTACTCCCTCAGACAAAAGGCAATAAGTGTAGCTTCCTACAGAACCTATGGAATTTATAGGCCCCATTCAGGTGTTATGTGAGTGTATGTGTGTGTGTGTGTGTATAAGGACTGGTATATGTATTGGATGTGGGTTGTGTTGATACCATGTATTTTGAATGTGGAATCTAGAACAAAAGGACAGCTATGTGCTTTTGTGTGAACATGTTTTTGTTTTTCATGTGGTTAAGAGTCAAACTGACAAAAAAAATGTTTCCCATTCCCCTGGGTCTAAACACATGGGAGAGGGGGAGGGGGAATATCAAGGGAAGAGGATGCATCCTCATTTGCTTACTGCATATTGGTCTCATCCAAAAGTAAGGGCAGCACTGCACATGACCAGTCAGTATGGACATAGCCAGGCACATACACACATATACACACATACACTTGTGAACATCTCTGCTGTATACAGTGTATTTTGCCTCATGCAAGTCTGTGCCGAATCAAAGGTCACTTCTCTGGACTGTAGGTCTGAATTATTGGTGAAGTCTCTGGATTGTAGGTCTGAGTTGAGGTTTACTTCTCTGGGTTGTAGGTCAGAGTTGAGGGTCATGTCTCTGGAATGCAAGTCCAAGTCAATTCTCAAGCCATTGGGGTGTGTGTCACAACTCTGGATTACAGGTCCAGGCTTAGTCTCAAGTAATGGGGAGCAAGTCTTGAAACTCAGTGGTGCAAGTCCAAGTCAAGTTTTGATTCTAAAGGGTTTGAGTCCAAGTCAGGATATGAGTCCAAGTAAAGTCTCAAGTTTCTGTTTTCATAACATACAGTTCATCTTTTTGTAACACACTGCAATCTACATATGGCTGGGTCCTATTCATGAAATTAAAATGGCTGTGGGAACATTTACAGTGTCCATGCTGCTGATGCCAGGCAGATGATATGAATCTCTCTGCTGTGCCATTTATAAACAGGAGTTGGCATGCAAAGCTTTGTTCAGCTGTTTGGGCTTGATTTATTGAATAGAAGCTCATAATACTTCGCTAATTAGCGGTCTACGCCATCTGTCTTATAGTCATTAGGGACCAAAACACTTACTGCAAATAGCCTAATGACAACATAAGCCACTAAAAAAGCATTTTTTATGGGTTTTTATGGTGCTTGTTAGCTTGTTCACGCAACAGACTGGAGTGGCTTATAGCCGAGGTCTGTACACATTCTGTAAGCCAGGCCTGCTAGTCTCTCCTGCTGTTAAACCCCATTAGACATTGCTTTCTACATTCTGCAAGCAGCAATGCAAATAGGAAAATGTAAAAAGAACAGAAAGTTATAGTCTCCAATTGACCTGCACACAAACGCTAAAACGTGTGGGCCTGGTTTTTGGTGCAAAATGAATCCTAGTTTTGGCCTAAATTACACTGTTGATGGTAATTTCCTGTTGTAAAAATGCTTTTAGTCGGCACCACGAAAAATAGGCCATAAGCAGGCATATCTATAGCAGATAATGTTAGCAATAAAAGCTCTATCCTGTTTTCCTTTTTATCCCTCATGCATGCCATTCTAGACTCAAAGACACCGAAAAGGGTAATATACACTATATGGACAAAAGTTTTGGGACCATTACACCAACAGAGATTTTAATGACGTTGCATGAAAATACATGGTCTTTAATATGGAGTTGGTCCCTCTTTTGCAGTTATAACAGCTTCCACTCTTCTTGGAAGGCTTTTCACAAGATTTTGGAGGGGAATTTCTGTGGGGAATTTGTGCCCATTCATAAGTGTTCATAAGGTCAGGCACTGATGTTGGATGAGAAGGTCTGGCTCGCAATTTCCATTCCAGTTCATCCCAAAGGTGTTGGATGGGGTTGAGGTCAGGGCTCTGTGCAGCCAGTCAAGTTCTTCCACACCGAACTCATCCAACCATGTCTTTATTGACCTAACTGTGCACTGGGGCACAGTCATAGTGGAATTGAAAAGAGCCTTCCTCAAACTGTGTCCAAAAAGTTGGATGTATGGCATTGTCCAAAATGTCTTGGGATGCTGAAGCTTAACGATTACACTTCACTGGAAGTACGGAGCCACCTGAATTCAATAATTAAGAGGTGTGTTCCAATACGTCTGTCCTCATATATCACATGCACACAATAATCAACATTGCAGACCTTCAACGTCTCTTTTATTTAATATCTGTTTTTACACTGTTCTTGTGCAGTAATGGTCAATGTAATCAAAAATATGACCTAATATGCTGAGGGAAAAAATGTTAATCTATATGGTGCAGGTTAAGACAATGTACATACAAGCACGGGCGTCAGAAGCATTTTAATGTGGTGGTGCACTGCACTCGACGTCTCGCGTGTTTCACTAATACGTCACCCCCTAATATAATAGTTCTGGTGTCCTGATGAATTATGCAGCCATGTCAAAAAATGCTACCATAGCGCAAATCAACAGCAGAATCTATTGATTTATGGTACCCTATCAAAAAATGCTCCCTTTAAGTTTATACAGTTCATACAGTTAATAGTCAGTTTATAACACTGATAATGAGGAGAAATAGTCAAATAATATGAGCATAATCAGAGAAAAATGATAAAATATTTTATTTAAATGAGAAGAGCCTAGATAGATCTTTAGAGGTGCATAGAGCCAGTTTATACAGTCAGGTTCTAACACTGAGAAACGCTACCATGAAGCAGGGTACAGGCTACTTCAACTTTGGCCATGCTTACAGCTTGTGGTGATGTCTGGACAGTGCTGATGTTTCCTAGCTTCAGATAACATTCTGTAAAATGTAGAAAAAAAGACATTTTAGAATCAGAATCAAAAAACTTTATTGCGTAGACACGGACCCCAGACTAGCGACATACACTCATATGCCCTTGAACTGTGTGCTGAAGCCAGTGTGTAGGAGCAAACAAGTACATGTACAAGTCGACCAGCTTCCTTAACGCTAGCTAGCACAGATAAACCGGTGTCCAAAGCAAGATAGCACAGATAAATCGATGTCCAACGCAAGATAACACAGATAAACCGGTGTCCAACGCAAGATAGCTCAGATAAACCAGTGACCCGAACTCAAGATAGCACAGATAAACCAGTGTCCAATACAAGATTTGAATTGTTTTACCCCTGAACTTAGACCTGTTTCCCATTTCTAATCAGAGCTATCTCAACAGGACCAGAAACCATAAGACACAAATCAGGCAAAATATCTAGATTTCGCCATTGTTGTGTTTTCCTGTGGAGAATTCAACCTCAGCTGCACTCAGGACAGTCAGGTTGGGGGCGGCTGGTTGTTGGTGTAGCGGTAAATTAGGGCTGGCATGACGCCTCCTCATTGCTTGCGGTAAGTCGAGGAGGACAGGGAGGCGCGTTGAGAAATCTTTCTCTAGGGACCTGGAGGAAGAGGAGGCCATGCCAGCTTGCTAATACCAAACAGATCGCCCAGACGAAGGCACGGGAAGAGTGCTGAGTCTCAGCCAAAACCTGAATGCCGCAGCTCCCTAAAGGAATGCTTGTACAATTAGAGCAGGAGACGATCCAAGAGATGGGGCACTTTAGAGTCAGGAGAAAGAAACAGAAGCTTTAGCACAGTGGGGCCCAAACTCCAGGCCTAGAAGACCACAGGACCGCTCTGGTAAACATTCTTCTCCAGCCTGACGAGCCTGGTTCAGGTGTTGTACTGCTGACATCAAAGTTAACTTAACTTGAATAAAAACCAGCCACCAGCCAAGACTACATCCTCTAACGGAGGAGAAACCTGTGTGGTATGCCTCTTACCTCTCTAAAACACTGGGCTACTCTGGCATATCAGAGCTGGGGAACATGCTGGTAAGATACTCAACTAAAGGACAATACAATAATATAAGCCAAACCTGCTAAACCTAAAGCACACAGTATGCGGTAGTAGTCCTGACTTCTTCAGCCATCCACAATAATGCTTTTTAAAACTTAGCCTCCTTCCTTTTACACTACAAAGGGTACTGAATGGTCAGAGAGACACTTAACCACATGCTTTCCACATTTTTGTCATTTCTTGACTTAAAAAAAAAATGGAAAGTTGCTTTGATAAAGAACAGCCAGCAAGCATAAAAAGCCTTGGTCAGGATCTTCTCATGACACACTAAAATAGAAAAGACCAAAATTAGCAAGTGTAACGTTTAATCTGGACCTTTGTCTCAAGGGGTTCAGCACCTTGGTCTGCATTATATCTTAGTGGTGATAACTCATTACTGAGCACATATTGAGACCTGCACCACTAGCCAAGACCAAACCCGTTATCAGCAGCTGCAATGTGTAAAGCATTTGATACCACCCTCTTGAAACTGAACGCTTCCAACAGATGTGTGGATGAGGGTGGCCGTATAATCTCACACTAGTGATAGCTTGGCCTTCACTTTCATCTGTTGAACTCACTGAAAAAGCCATGCTAGTTCTTGTTTCCTTGTTCTCCTGTTTTAAAGAGTGTAATACCATTACTAGTGTCAGCATTATAACATCTTATGCAAGTTTGAGCCCCTTCGTTCAAATCAACAGAGAGCAAATATGGGTTTTTTCTACAAATATTAGAGCAAAGTTTCAAAAGAAAAATTGGAAAAATATAAGATATAACAATATAACCTTTGCATCTGCCACATATATGTACAGATATGTCTCAATTTTTAGTCTAAAATGCTACATTCAGCAAGCATTCACCTTTTAATTTCAATATACCATTTAAAACACCAGTTGTCCTTCATGTCATGCCAACAAGTATTTTTTTAATAAAATTTTTAAAGAGCAGCATTGATTTTTAAAAAAATATCTGATCAAATGTCTGGACTGTAGTGTGTATGTATGTAAGTATATATATATATATATATATGTATACGGTGGGCATAGCGCGCAGAGGTCTATGTCTCGGTCATAGCGGGGGATTTGGTGTTGGGGGGGTGGTGCTAATATTACCTGCTAACTGTCTTGTAAAGCATTGTGAAGTCCTACGGGCAGAGGCCTGTGCCTCGGCCGTGGTTCAGGGGGCATTGGGGTTTGGGTTGCGCGCAGAGGTCTGTGTCTCGGTTGTGTCTCGGTCGTGTCTCGGGCCGTGAAGTCGAGGGGTGGGGTGGGGCACGCAGTATAAAGTTACTCAAATTAGGTACGCATTTGCGCTTTGAATACTGAAAACTGCCACACATTTGCGTACCACATACGCCAATTTGTACTTGTGTAGCACTTATGTCAATCCTTGTATACATATGTATGTATGTATAAATATACAATTTTTTAAAATTTGCCTTAATGCGCAGTAAAATAAAATACAATTATTTTACTGTGTGTTAATGCAATTTTTAAACAAATCCTTTTCATTTGAAAGTTCGTTCTTTCAAAATAAGCAGCATTCCATGTCTCGTCTTGTTTCCCCGAGGTCAGTCATCCCATTACTTTTGTCCATTATAGGGATAAAAGTAATAGGACGTCTGAGCATTACACCAACAGGGACTAATGACACTTCATTCAGAAACATAAACTTTCATATGGAGTTGGTCCCCCTTTGCAGCTGCTATAATGGTTCCACCCCCATGCTCTGGACTTGTTTCTCTATAACAAACTAGATAAACCATTAATACCCTGGCAGGGTCAGATTTTATCAGGTTTTATATTTGGGTCAGGTTTTATATTTGATTTGATTACATTATGTTTAAGTTGAGATTCACGAGAAACATTTTAACTGCAGTAAAAAAATAAAGGGATTTCTTAAAAGTGGCAATCTTTTAAACAGACATTTTTTGAATGCATTTGACTAAACTTCAGGTGCAAAATGAACAACACATCTCGCACCTGAAGTTTAGTCAAATGCATCCAAAAAATGTCTGTTTAAAAGATTGCCACTTTTAAGAAATCCCTTTATTTTTTTACAGCAGGGACACCGAGAACCTCTTATTGATTCAGGGAAAGATGGGGTGACAGGAAGCAACATTCCAGTAGTAGCTAGGGGCTTCCTTTGGGGCAGTGGTAAGTGGAGAAGGACATTTATATCGAAACCATGCGATTTTCTCACCCAGAGGTCAATCCAGGAACATTCTGGCCTGTTTATAGTATGAACTAATAATCCACTGACATATAAATTTGTAGGATATTTAATGTCCAGAGGGTGTAAACACCTCTCACATTCCAGAGAACATATTTTCCCAGATCATGAGAGGCCATTATATTTTTAATACAGAAATTTGGATTGGGAGTTTTAAAATTGAGTCATGCCATAGAACAGTGGTCACCAACCTTGGTCCTGGAGATCTATCTTCCTGAGAAGTCTAGTTCCACACATAAAATCTGCAGCACCAGCTCTGACTAATGAACTTCTTCAGAAGTCCTTGGTTGGCTAGAGTGTGTCACACACATGGGTCCCATTACGTGCAAGAGGCACCGGAAATGACGCACGTCACATGGTATAAAAGGGCAAGGTAAGGGGGTAGTCACTGCTCAGACATTGAGTCTTCACCCCACAACCAGCTCTGATTCATCTCTTCAGGACCATGAGTACTCTGGTTATTTCTATACCTGTGTGTGAGTGAGAACGCTGATTCCAGGTGGGAATCTTCACTCTCTAGTGAGAGCGTTCTCAGATCAACGTGTGTGGACGATTTGTTCAATTGTGTTTACTCCACAATTGGGTTTCTCCTCCATGCTACACTGGCGTAATGTTGTGTTCATTCATTCATAACTGTCAGCTGTGATAGAATGTCTGAGCCCGTAAAAGCCAACCCAGCGCTGGTCAACATGCTGCGTGAGACCATGGCCCAGCAGGTGGCAGTGATTGATCAGCTGAGCCGAGATGTGGCGAGCCTGCAGCAAGCACTGCACTAGTTTTTCGTGGCTCATGTGGAGCTGACGCAGTGGGTCACCACGCTTGAGGAGGCTTATCATGAGCTAGCTGCTGTGCATTCGGCTCCACAGGCTGGTCCCCCTGCGACCCGATAAGTGGGATGGTGGGGATTGGAAGTGTTATGTTTTCCTGACGAAGATTAACATGCTCTTTGAGTTTCAACCTTCCAGGTACTCCAGATACTGGGCCAGGATCACACTTCTCATCTCCCTTCTCACTGGGCAGGCAGCTGAGTGGACCACTGCGGTCCTGAGGGTGGACACAGATGTGGTGCATTCATACACAGAATTAATCCGCCAGCTGAAGGCCACATTCCAACACCCTGATAGTGAGGTGGAGAAAGACTCACCCCTCTACCACATGCTTCAGGGATATCGGTCCATCAGCCGCTATGCAGCCTTGTTCCAGACCTTGACTGTCCAGACCACCTGGGGGGATTCAGCTCTTCGGGCCACCTTTTACAAGGGACTGGCCTCACAGATGAAAGATGAACTCACTAGGTGGGGGCTTCCTATTACCATTGATGGCCTCATACAACTATTCCTCCAGATCGATCAAAGGATAAGCTCTTACCCGAAGCCAGCCCTGTGTACTAACCCTCCTCCAGCTTCACGGCCTTGTGCCATCTCCTCCAGCCTAGTCCCCATGGATTCTGGATTAGTCGGTTCTCCACCTCCTTCAGTAGACCACTCACGAGCCAGTGGGGAATCCATGCAGTTAGGTCATGCCTCTTTGATTCCTGGAGAGACACAGGCTCTATCGTGATGGCCTTTGTGCCTATTGCGCTTCCCCCAAACACCATCATGCTGCCTGTCCTCTCCATCCGGGAAACGGACAGACCTCTCACCTGGTAAGTTTCATCTACCCAACCCTCCATTTCTCAATGTATTATTCAGACCCACATTCAACTGGTCTCCGTTCGTGGATTCGGGTGCAGCGGGGAATTTCATTGATCGTGCTTTTGCTGCCCACTTGGGTGTGGGGTTAGAGGTGTTATCCCGGCCTATTAATATCACCACCATAGATAGTTGTATCCTCTCTAACAGCCTTATAGTTCATCATACCCGACCCTTAACCCTCACTATTGATGACCATCAAGAAACCATTCAATTCCTTATCACCACACTCACTTCGCCATCCCCTCTCCTTGGATTTCCCTGGCTCCTTCGGCACAATTCGTTAATTTCCTAGACCGAACATCGTATTCTCCAGTGGGGTCCGACCTGTCAGGAGCTATGTCTCAAGGTGAAGGTCGGGATGAGAATACTGTGGCCAATACCCTCTTTTGCCAACATGAGGCTGAAACACCTCGGATGGATCCCGCGCCCACCGCCAACTTCTGGCAGGCCTTCTGCTATCTGATTGGTTCATCTAGTAGCCTGTTGTCCGGATACCATCCTCAGACAGACAGTCAGACAGAATGGACCATCCAACAGCTGGAGTGCTTTCTGAGATGCTTTGTCATAGATCGGCAGTGCTCCTGGAGCTATGCAATGTTTTCCAACCTCTGTTGTTCTAATATCAGGAACCAGTGGTTGACATACCATTGGCTCAACAGTTGGTCAGACGTTGCCGACAACTCTGGATCGACGCCTGCTCTACCATCTCACAGGCGAATGAACGTTACTCCAAGCAACATCCTCGTCGGCACCTTCCAGGGCGATTGTTCCATGTAGGTGACAGGGTATGGCTCTCTACCAAGCACATTCACCTCCACACTGACTCCAGGAAACTCATCCCCTGGTTTGTTGGTCCTTACAAGATAACACATCGGATAAACCCTGTAACTTTCCAGCTCCAACTGCCTGCTGCACACTGTAGTCGGGTGTCCCTTCAGCCTGGTCCATCTGGTGATGGTCCTGGAGGGGGGGGTACTGTCACATACGCGGGTCCCGTGGCATGCAAGAGGCACCGGAAATGGTGTGCATCACATGGTATAAATCACATGGAATCTTCATTCTCTAGCGAGAGCGTTCTCAGATCAATGTGCATATACTACCTGATCACTCGTGTTTACTCCGCGATTGGGTTTCTCCTCCACGCTACTCTGGCATAACGTTTTGTTCATTTATTCTCAACAGTTAGTTGTGACAGAGTGTTAATTGAACGGGAGGGGGGGATAAATATGGCAGGAGAGTATGCCTTCTAGAGGACGGTTGGTGACCACTGCAATAGAAGAATCACTTTTTGTTCCCTAAAGAACCTTTAAACAGATTGGTGTGTAAAGGACTATTTTTCTCTTCTTGTAAATGTTCTTTTTATAGTTTAATAAATGTTAAAAAGATTGTCAGTTGTACTGCAAATATTAAAATGGTCAGTAATACTAAATATCTGATTTAATGATAAACCAGCAATTGATTTGAAATAATTAGCGATAAATCTTATATGCAGTGAAAAGCTAGGAAATAAAATTCTTTGCCTGTTCATTACTGTGTGGGTGTTTCATAATGACTGACAGTGATAAGGTAAGCAAGGTAAACAACCAAAGCAGCATGCTTTTATTTTTTGGTAGAGGCTGAACTTTGAATGTAATTCACTTCACAGGGGTACAGATATAAAGTTACAAAGCTATGAAACATCCCAGCCAGTCACCTGAGCTTCACGGGCCCGTCACTTAAATGACACTACACTGCAGCTACAAAGCTTCTCGGGCGGTCACCTAAATGAGTGAAGGTACATTATGGCTTTGAGGCTTTCCAGGCCAGCTAAGCTATTCTGTAGTCTTGGAGTTTTTATCCTATGTGTTGGGAACTGTGTGTGTGTGTGTGACTGTGTGTGCCTATGTGCTATTTTTGCACAATTATTAATTGCTGTCAAACTTAATCTTTGCATTCCATTTTAGTTTTTGCACACTTAAGGACTATTGTAGAATATTGTATTCACTCACACTAGTACTGTTCCTGTCAATTACACTGTATGTTGTCCTAAAAATTACACAGGTCAAGAATTTTTTTTTTTGTAATCATCCGAAACCACAACACATTTTTCTAAACCACTTTTCATGCTGATTTCAGATCTGCTTTCAGTTTTTTTTCAGTCACATCAACTTTTTGAATCAGTTTAAAGTCAGATAGGTGCACACTGTGGCATAGATATAATGATCAGTGTCAGTCAGCTACCACTGTTTTTTAAAAAATGCTTAGTATATGATTATTATATCCTAATTATACCACTATCATGTGATATACAATTAGCTTCATCACAAAAACTGTATGTGTTAGGGAAAACCTAAACACAGATTTGAAATCAACATGAAAAACTCTACAAAACCCACATAAACTTATCTCGGATGATTTTGACCTGTTGACCTGTGTTTTTATTATACACTCATTTTTTTTGCACTCTCTCTTTAGTCTTGCCCTGCCTGCACTTATTTAGTCTCTTGTTGTTTCTGTATTGGTTCTTTGTGTTCCACCATGGTCCTAGAGGAATGTTGTTTCATTTCACTATGTACTGTCTACATAGTAAAAATGACAATAAACATCTACTTTACTTGACTTGACTTGTGTGTATGTATTATTATTATTTTATAGCTTTTTTTGAAGACCAAATGTTCTTAAAATGATAGGAATGCTGATAATTTAACTGGTCCTCACAATTAAATTTCTTGTTTTCCACCACAAATTCAGAACATTTTGGAAAAACTAATAGAACAGAAAGAGCCTTTTGGCTACTGAGGTTATATTGAAGGCCAAGTTTATGGGTAGGTGTAATATTACTGAAATACAGTATTACAAAAGTCAATGGAATATCTTGGACTGTCACAATGGACAGTCCCAAAGACAATAAAATTAATTTTAATAACAGCTTATTAAACCAATCAAACCAACTCATACTACTGTGTCACTCTATTTAACAGCTGAGACTACCTGTATTGTTATGACATTATTAAAGGAGAAAAGTTTAAACTGCAGAAACAGCCCTTTTCCCCGCCTTTAAATGATTCTGCATAATATAAAGGCTGTATAATCAATTTAAGGTCCTTGAACTGAATCTTCAAACCACAAACCATGAGTTGTTGTTGTTTGAATGTGAATTTGGCTTTCCTGGTCTTTGCAGGGCACAATCTATTGTGGTCAAAAAGACCTAAAAAAGAGCAGATGAACAATAGAAAGGAATCCAGAGTGTACTCAGTAATTATCTGTCTAACAGAACCCTAGTGGTTCAGTCTAATGAATCAGAAATAATGGTTCAGCCTTTAGGTAAATAGGGTTTCAGGCGGCAGGGCTCGGGTTAAAGTGGCAGCAACGGGATGCATACTGAGGGAGAATGCAGAAATGACATTATCTGTGTTTCTGCTGCACTCTGTGAGGTGTGTTGAATCTGTGGCATGTGGCAGGGTTTAGTGGCCCCTGCTGCACTGCAGGGCCTGGGCATTTGTTAAGGACGTGGGAAATGATCAGCAGACCCCCAGACTCCATGCACCTGGGTCACTGCATGCCTGAGATAATGGAATGCTGTGTGAGTGTGCTTGTGGCAATCAGTATTTAAAACAAACGAGCAAACTAATAAACAAATAACCAAATGAGTCTGCAGATACTGTTCCTGCAGACCTAGTGGCATAAGGGTGATAGCCACCCCAAATTTCTTGAGCCACCCCAAATTTCTTCATATTTTGTTTAAGAGAGCCAGACTTTCTTGTATGTTTGAAGAGGTCTTGAGGAACAGTTCTCCAGGCTTCCTGAAGGACTTGTCTCTCATTTTCAGTCGAGTCAATGAACCTGACCAGCTTCAGAGGAATGATTTATTTTTTCACACAGTGACCTACGTATGAATCATTCAAGCATAGCAAGCACATCTAACTTAAGTCCTGAACCAATGAAGAAACAGATACAGATGATTCCAGATGATCTGGCCGGTGATCAGTATACTGATGGTGCTGAATGCTGAATGGTTGGAATATACCTTGTATCTTTAGGCACTTTACCACCTGTCGCAGTAGAATATTTGTTCCTATTTCTTTTATTAAATCTATTGAATATCCCAAAGACAAGACAGTTTGACAGACATAAAATGGTAATTTTGCATCAACAAAAAGATTCAATATATTATATATATATATACACATATATACATATATAT
>JBBJLS010000277.1:0-16746 GCA_037577275.1 Bryconaethiops microstoma
CTGGGACACAGTCATGCTGGAATAGAAAAGGTTCTTCCCCAAACTGTGTCCACAAAGTTGGAAGCATGGCGTTGTCCGAAATGTCTTGCTTTGCTGAAGCATTAAGACTGACTTCACTGGAAGTAAGGGGCTATCCCAAACCCTGAAATACTTTTGTCCATATAGTGCATATCCACAGCCAGATTTCACCTTTGGCAATAGTTTTAAAGCCCTCAGCACCCTCCCCTTCCCGAGCCCTGACTCTCCACATGGGACATTATTCTGCTTATTGGTGTTTCCATTGAAAGGTGCCTGAAACTAGCCAGCAATAAAGATATGGCTGTCTGGTGTTTTCCAGGTGCTTGTGTTCTGGACATGGCCAGGTGTCCCTTCAGTGGTACGTAGATGACAATGGCATCAGTTTTGGACTTCTGCCCGCCTACAAGAAAGGAAGTGAGGTGTTCCACAATGCTGGCTCTTGGCCTGGTGTGGTGACAATAGCACTGGTTTCAGAGACAACCGGGCCACCTTCTGGGAGCAACCGGCCTTCTGCTGGAGAATTGATGGATTACAACTTGCCTGAGAAGGTGCTCCTCCAGGTCCTCCAGGACTCTCTGCAATTAACTGCAATAAAGTAATGTTGACAGTTTAATAAGTCTAATAATTCAGACTTTCACCCCCACTTTTTGTCACTTCACTTCTTACTTGCCATCACGATGCGATGACTTTTGTTAGTTATTAACAAGAAAAATAACAAAAACTATCCCAGGTTCTGTTTTCAACAGTTGAAAGATTGTCTAGAAGCCTGAATCTGGTGTTCCTGTAGTAAAGCGTCCATTTTGTCATACATGAACACGCAACGCAGTGCCCAGGGAGCAGTATCTTGCTCAAGTGGTGCTACTGGCAGTCCTGAGATTCAAACCCACGCCATTCTGATCATAGGGGAAACTCTCTAACCACTAGGCCACCAGACTGTAGCAGTGAAGACTTTATGATATTTTTTAAAGATAAAATTGAAATGATCAGGCTTGCACTCAGACACAGTCGTTAATGCAGATGCACAGGCGTCGATGTGCAGGTTGTGTCTTTTAGTTCAGTTCCTGAAAACAAGTTCATTTTGGTTCATCATGGATACTCTGTCATCATGGCTATTTAAACTCCATGTTGTCCTGAAAACCTGTGCATACTAAGGTAATGCAATAACATAATTTAAATGTAAGATAATTAAACCTATAATCTAGAAACTGAACCTTGATCCTCATGAGCTCACTAATTACAGGCCGGCATAAAACCTGCTCTTTGTTGCAAACATTGTACAGAAAGCAGTTTTACAACAACTGTGTTCCTAATGTGTGTTCTGGATGTAGAGAACTCAAACAGAGTGGTGAATGATTTACTATTGTCATTCGACCGTGACTAGTCCTATTTGACTGACCGCTATCAATTTTATTTATGGAAACAATGATAGTTTTGATCTTTGTGATCTAAGTTGCCTTAGCAAGTAAAATATGATGGTCCAGAAGCCACAGTGCTTCACGCACTACTTTTTTCTCTCTATTTTCTCTCTAGCTGCAGCTAGATACTATCATTTGCAAGTATGATATTAGTTTCTTCCGCATAGCTTCCGGATTGATTCTGCAAAGGTTATAAGCTGCTTCCCCTGAATTGAAAAAACCCTCAATGGGTTGGCCTCCAGAATCTCAGTGAATTTAACTGTAAATGCTTTTTTTTAGGGGTTGATTTTGTCATAATTTTCTGCTCCCTAGACGTTTTCAGCACCCTCTAAGGTTTTACCCTCTTCGAGCTGTTCCTGCCCACTTACATTTTGGTAGAAGTCTGTCCTCGACCTTAATGTTAATAGTGTTAATGCCTCTGTGTCTGCACTTGTCATCTTTTGGTGTTTCCGTTTTTGTTCTTGTGTTTTGCTCCATGGTCCTGGAGGCACGTGTCACTGTGTGCTGTGTGTATATGGTTGAAATGAGAATAAAACATACTTGACCTGACTTTAAATTTCACCTGAACAAAATCAATGCTCATAGTCTCAGTAGAGGAGATCTCTGTAAAAGAAACAAAAAACATCAAAAAGTTCTAGCAAAACTGAGGCCCCATTGCTTGAGCCTAAGGCAGAATTATGTGAACTCTCTGAATTCAATCTCATGGCCTCTCAGTTACAGCTGAACTGTCAGAAATGTCACCTTTGACTTCCTACTTTGGCTCCTTTGATGCACACATATAAAGTTTCGTCAGAACAGCAATTTTTCAGTTATGCAATATTGCCACGCTTTGGAATAGACTTCCCCTACACGCTGGGAGACCGGTTTATTTCTTTATTACCTCAAGCCTGGATCATTGTAGTGGTCTGGATGCTTTCGTAAATCATTAAATAAGCCTCAAATAGTGCAGCAGACAGAGTGATCACTAGGACCTGACCATATTACTTCTATTCTCTAGTCTCTGGACAGTTAAATTTCGCATTGATTATAAAATGCTTCCCGAGAATTAAAAAAGCTGTCAGTGGTTTGATCCCCAGTTTCTTAGTGAACTTATTGACGTCTAGATGCGTTTGTTTTTTTCTTTTGGTTTTTGGGTAATTTTATCCACCTGCTAATGTGTTATTAGTAATTCACTTAACTGTAAGTTACTTATCAATAGTATTTATAACCAGCATTTGTGTATAACATAGTGTGTTTCATATTGAGGTTTTTCTACACATTTTTTTATTGGATTTGTTTAGACTCTCTGTTTCATATTGTGCGTCTGTGCAGTCATAACATAAGCAATTTCCTCCGGACCGAATAAAGTTTTCTGATCCTGACGTTATCACAATGTTCTGCTCTCTTTGGGTGTGCCCTTTGGGTTCTGGTTCCTCACCACTCCTGCTCTGAGGGAGTTTTTCCTTGCCCTCTTGCTCACTGTGGGGTTAGAATGCTTTGTGAATGAGATAAATATGGCTGTGCAAAGGGCCAATTTGTAAACTTAAATTAAATTTAAAATTTCTAAATGGACTCAAAGAATTGATCACTTAAGCCACACACTAACTTGGAAAAAAAGAGGAGGTGGTAGTATATACATAAATCTGGGACAGATCCATACCATAAGTACAGTTTATTTTATTTACGTATTATTGTTTGGTATCCCTCCGAAATTGATTAAGATACAATCCCTTTTAATCACAATTGTTCTTCATAAGTTCGTAAATAAGTATTATTCTCATAACAGGTGTATTGTGAGGACACTTCTCCTCTGAGGGAGCATGAAAAATTGGCACAGTTCCAACATCAAAACGCCCATTAATATGCCATTCAGTGAGCTTGTACACAGCTAATCAATGAGATGATCAGGGCCAAGTATTTTTGTGGTTGAGTCAGCTCTGTAATACAAGGGGTAGAGAGAGAGTGAACAGTCGAGTCCCCTTCAAAATGTGCGTCGGAGAGAGAGTCTGTGACGGATGGGGCAGCTGCAATGTGACAAAAAGTGGAAAAACACAAACGCAAAGAAACAAAATGCAGAGAAAAACATACAGCAGGCTCTTAGACTTCAAGACACTAAAGCTCAGGTCAGTTATAAAGAAAGACGTTTGTTACTGTTTGTTGTGGTTTAATTCAAAATAATCAGGTCATGAATGTAGCCACGCGTTCAGCCGTCATTAACCATAAACGGCTTGATAAGAGCCCAAACGTTTACAACAATATTAGGCTGATATCATTAGACTTCGCTAATCCACACAAAACTTGCCATGCGTATAGTCCCACATGGCTGATAAGAGATTTATGTCCTTCAGGGCACGTGTCCCTTTATCGTGTCCCCAAGGGTCCCCTGTGTCCCCAAGGGTCCCCTGAAGCATGACCCTTATTTATTATGACTCATTTGTAGAATAACTAGTGAATGTCACTGCAAAAATCTAGCACTTCGCTAACCAGTATAATGGAATGGAATGGTTCAAACGTCTAATATCGCATCATTACAACATTCTTTGGAAGCCCAGTTTTGTGAGGTTAGCAATATTTTCCTTGGCTCCATTCAAAACAACCGTTCTGTCAGTGCCAACACATGCTTCCACCAGTACATTTGTTCCTCTTTCTGCCTTTCTTATTGAGTGTTTTTTCTCCTTTTTTGAGGAGCTCAGAACAGAAATCGGAATCAGAATCAGAAAACTTTATTGATCCCGGAGGAAATTGCTTATGTTATGACTGCCACAACACACAAAGACACAGAGAGACACAAGACACAGAGACACCAGAACAATATAAAATGAAATAAAAATAAATCTAAAATCTAAATAAAAATCTGTAGAAAGAAAACAACCACAATATGAACAGACTACATACAGAAATGCTTGGTATAATATCTATCTATAAGTAACGCAGCTGAGTGGGAAAAACTATTGACACAAATGGTAGTTTGGAATAAGCTGTTGCACTTTAGAAAATCAGTAGTAATTAAGTACTATTAAGTAATGTTAAGTAATGAAAAGTAATATTGACCAAGTAGTAATATTGCACATAAGTAATTAAGTGATTTAGCACCCATTTAGAAAACATATGATACTACACATGATGTTTTAGCACCTGGTAAGAACATTGCAGTATTGCACATAGTAGACTGTTGCACATCATAGCAAAAAGAATGCACATAGTTTTGGAGATGCTTTGACTCAGTAGTCTAGCCTTCACAGTTTGGCCATTGTCAAAGTCACTCATACTTTAGCTTGCACACATCCCAAGACTGTTAGTGGCACTTGAGTCAGGTACCGTTCCCACACACTGCTCCCCGGGCGCTGTCAATGTTATTCACTTCACCTGTCAGTGACATTAATGTCGAAATTGGACAGTGCTAAATTATTAAGAAATATATAATTTACTAATTTTGTAACATAAATATTAACGTGATTTCAGCTACATTTCCGTATAAAATATGACTGTATAATTTTTTGGTACTGTGGAGAGAACACAAGGAAAGCGTGTCTTGGGATGGTGAAATACCGCTGTACTCAGAGGCGGGAAGTTCTCTTCTCCTTGCTGCTGATTGGCTGCTGCCCTGTGATGCATCTCGGGCAGATGCAGTCCAGCATTCCCAAATCAGAACAATTTCCTGGAGCGTCTCGAGTGTTCTTGTGTTTTTCGTCTTGTTCCTGTTAAAGACCTGTATTTTTATTACTGTAAATTAAATAAGTTCATGACTGTATTTACCTGCTTATACCAAAGAAAACAATAGCACAAACCATAGAAACTGCACGTGCATGATTTACAGTACAGTCTATACGGGGGTAATATCGGTGTTTTACATTCTAGCACTGCGACAGCAGTTCAGTGTAAACTGTACTGTACGAATAAGGAAAGGGTTTAGAAGGAAAGGGTTTACCTTTATACTTTCTTTAAGCGTAATGTATTAATCTGAGTTTAAAATTAAATGAAAGTTGCTCACAAAACACTTTCATTATTTGGGAGCATTTTTAGGGTTTACACTATAAAAATATTCATTTTTAGACATTTTTTGTACCACATCACAAATTCGCGATTTGTTACAATTCACGGGTGCTCTCGGAATGTAACCCCCGCGAATTTCGGGGGTTTACTGTAATAGCCTGATCATGAGAACCTTGAAATCTCCTCGTAATGAAACTCGATGTACGAGAGTGTTGAAGGTGCGTACTTCATATTTAAAGGAACCCGCCGTGTTGATTAGCATCCCAGAAGATCAGGCTGATTGCGGGTTGTGAGTTGTTTTTTTGTTTTTTTTTTAGTCCATTAACACTGTGTGTGTGCCCATCTGCACTTCATTAGTGTAATGTTAGGGAACCTGCGTTATCTGGGGTAACTCGCTCACTGCCCTTTCCCTGCAAAAAAAAACTCAGAGCCACAGGATGCTCTGTAATGCACGACATCGCCATGGGAACCGTCTGAGGTCTGGCTGTCTCTCGGTCTTCAATTATCTCTGTTTGCATCTGTTCCAATTGAAAAGAGGGAGTGGATGGGGGGGAAAAGGAGAGAGAGAGAGAGAGACACTAGAAATACATGTAAAGATAAAGGGAGACACACACACACACACAGTACTGACTTTGAGAAAGCTCATACTCTAGAGCATCTGTAAGAGTACCTGTAGTTACACCTCAATGTATCTTAAAAAAGAGAGAGAGAGAGAGAGGTGTTGAATAGGCCTCTGCAACAGCAGGTACAACACATTGGTGGACTCAAGCACCATTTGAATGTGAATGGAGACTCTGTAGGCTTTGCCAAGCACAACTGGAGAGAAAGTCTAAACTTATACCAAGTTCTCAGACCTGAGGACTGAGTACTGAAATTCAGTACTACCTGGCAAGTATCGAAACATGCAGTGTCCTTCAGAATCAGATTTCAGTACTACAGCAGTTGGTCTCATCTGCACATGTGAGCTAATACACATGCTAATTTGTCTACATTCCATTTGGGAAGGATCGTCAGTGCCGTGTGAGTAGTCACCTTATCCACTGTAGTCAGTAAATACAGTAAATACACCAACTGCATGCATTAATCAAGTATAATATAATTTTTCCCCATTATACAGCCAGACCAAATTCAGGATTCTTCTTGTGGGCTATGGAAGATTTCTTATAGTTGGTCGTATGGTCTGTGAATTGCAAAGGCTTGTTTCACTGTAACATCTCTTTTTTGCTGTGTATTAAATAACAGTCTCAAAAAAATGAGGAACCTCTTAGTTTTGCACGTTGTGAAAAATATACTAATGTGAAAATGCCACTTAGAATTTTTAAGCCGGCACTTCCGCTGATACTGAAAGCATCAGAAAAAGCAAAGTTTGCGTATGAGAAGCAGCAGCACTGTGCAGCCGTCCAGTGTTTTTAAATTGTAAGTTTTAAAAGACATTTTTTTATGCATGCAACCAAACTGTAACTATATTCTGAGGAAAATATTGGCTTTTCACAGCAGCATATTCAGCATTTAGAGCCCATCAAAAAATGGCACAGTTAATTTGGAATTATGGATTATCTTAATGGAACCGTGTGACTCGTAAGTGTGAAAGGAGTTGAGAGTGCAAGCTCATATATTGTTTATATAATAGGAGTCTGTTTTTTCGTCGTATTTTTGAGTCCAAGACACTATTGAAGTTGATTTAAAGTGTGTTAAAACGCAGAGGGTGGTGGTTACGGTCGGTCGGGTTCATGCCATGAACGCCAGAGCTGCGTGTGTATGTGTTTGCGCTGGCAGCAGTGTGCTGATGTTGACTGTGACTGATGGCCCCCTGAGAGCTGAAGGACAAAGAGTGTTTCCCCTCCTGTGTCATTAAGAGGCTGTGCACTGGGTAAAGGAGCGTTCAGGGGGATTAATGGAAGTTGGGCTGTGATTGAGCAATGTGTGTGTGTGTGTGTCTGTGAGTGCATGTGTCATAGCTATTGTAGGCATTCTTCCTGATAGTAGTGCAAAGAAATCACAGTTTTTCTCTGCAATTTCTTGTCCACGTATTAAAATTTATCCCAGTTAAGCAATTTTTCACTCATTAGCAGCCATGCAGTTAAACTTGGGTTTCCCATTAAGCAAACACTGTAGTGTGTGTGTGTGTGTGTGTGTGTGTGTGTGTGTGTGTGTGTGTGTGTGTGTGTGTGTGTGTGTGTGTGTGTGTGTGTCTCTCTTCCATCGGAGGTCTTTTCTATGGACCAAATTAAATCTGTGTGTAATGGAATATGCAAATGCCAAAGTCTAGACCTGCTGCCCACTAACGACCTCATCATTCGCCCTTGTCTGGCGCATAAAACGGCAAAATAAATCCAAGACAGCTTTTCGTCTTTGGGTGGATGAGCCAACAAGCACAGCATTGTTTGCTTTTTGAAACATCTGATATGTAATTTTTATGGTTGTCACAATGAATTGATTAATTTACATTAAAACTGGAATTAGGAAAAAAAAAAACACTTTTTGATAAGTTCTGCATCTTTGAAATTATTCGAAATTTAAATACCTAATCTAGACAATATTCATTTGTGCCAAAGGGGAAGCATCAAATGCGTAAGTCCTTTTCACCCCAAGAGTACACATGTTAAGAACATACTTATGTCCTCTTTGCTGTCCTAGTCTGTCTTAGTCTGTTGTTTGCTCATTTTAATGCTATGAGCGTCGAGCTGATGCAGAGCGTTGAGCTCCACAGAAAAACAGCTTGATTAAAGCATTTCTTCTACTTCTTACATTCTCAGTGTTAAATAAAAAAAAAAAACTTACTTGACTTGATGTGAAGGTTTCAGTGCATTAAATCAGTTTATAGACTGCTGTGTTTTTGTTTTTATGGAGACATGGCCCAGCGACAGTGATCGCGGCTGTGGCTCCTCAGCTGGATAGCCTGTTAGCACCTTAGCGGAAGTCTGCAAAACTCACAGAGGGAGTCTGTGTGTTTGTGACTGTTAGATGTAGACCAGTTTATTTACTGAAATTCATAACCATGCTCATAGTTGCAGTGTACATCTCACCTGGTGCTAATGCTAACAGCCCAGACTGTTTATCTCATATGTGAGTTCCCAAATTCCACCAGATTGTGGACTTTCCAATGAGGGGGATGACCATGTTGGACTGTGTTTATGCAAACACTGATGGCATGTATTACTCCGTACCTCACCCCACCTTGGCTACTCAGACCACATCTCTGAAATGCTGATCCCAGCATACAGCTTGCAGACATACCTAGCCTGTTCAAAAATGGCCATAAATCTGGCTGCCAGGAGCTATCCTCTGCTCTTCAGGACTGTTTTGATCTCACTGACTGGGACATGTTTAGAAATACTGCAACCCATTGTGGCTCTACCAACCTAGAGGAGTACACAGCGTCAGTGACTGGCTACATAAGCAAGTGCATTGATTACTGCATCCAACATAGGACGCGTGGTCCAGCAGGCAGATATCCTCACAGACGTCTTTACCATTTGCATATTGTCCTAACTGTTCAGCGGATGATGCCGTCTCCGCCACCCTTAACTTGGCCCTCACCAACGTGAACAAAAAGGATACTTATGTGAGAATACTGTTCATAGTATTCAGGTCAGCATGCAACACCAACATTCCTCAGCATCAGAATGTGAAGCTGAGACTGCCGGGCCTGAACACCTCCCTCTGCAACTGGATCCTGGACTTCCTGAATTGGAGACCTCAGTCAGTCAACATCACTGTTTACTTTGATCATGGAACAGATACCCAGTATATCTTCTAACTCTTAGCATTAGAGAATACAAGGCAGGCCTGGCCTGTGCCCAGCCTGACCACTTGAGTAATGGACATACATCCATAATACATAAAGAAACACAACAGGAAAGGAATAACTGCAACAACCAGCGACAGATTCATCTGTTTAAACATGCCTGAAGCATTTGAAAAAGGCTGAACAGCTGTATTTTACCAACAAATGTTAAATTCAGCATTGTGCAGGATGAACTAGGGAAAAGGAACAAATAAGACTCAAATAAGATTTACAGATGTTAATTTAATGGGCCCATATAATGGAAAACCACATTTCCCTCCTTTTTAAAAATAGACTAATGTAGTATGGAAGCATTGTTTGAAAATGTACCTTTCGCTGATCCAGTCCATGGAGTTCATATATGGCAACAAAGCTGCACAAACAGTCAAAATGGGTCATTCGGTTTTTTTTTTCCCACTGAATATGTGAAAACAGTGAAACCTCATCATAGTGTTCTCATAGGGCCGTGACTAGACCGCAGCTAGCAGAGTTAGCTGAGCTAGCGTGAGCCTGCTGCATAGTGGCAGTCTGCTGCAGCACAAGAATTGCTTGAGTGCGGCCGGCTAGCTCCACTTGTTCCATTGCATGGTGAAGTATACTGTTATGAATTACTAGGGAGGACCCAGATTCAGACTGTGAAAAATCAAACATGTTAATAGCAAAAGGCAGGATAGCACAAAAACAGTGATCCGAACCAGAAGGGCAGTCCGATGGCCCAATCGACAAGCGAAACACCCAGAAACGCCAACAATCATAGTGGCTAACAAAAGGTTATTTGCAAAACCTCTGATCTTGTCTTCAGGGGGCTTTGCATCAGTGTGAAGTGGGGGATCTGAAACGGGTTTGGTTCAGTTTCTGTTTGCGAATTTTGAAGGGAGTTCTGACAGGACCTGATGAGAAAGCATCCTCTGTAATTTCTCTATAATACTGTTTCGTTGGTGCCTGGGATGAAATGAAAAAATTTCGGTGAACTATTACAAAGCACAATTTTTATGGGTGAAAGGCGCACCAATAAGTGACGCTGCCCTCCATAAACAGTAAATGCAATAAGCAGGCTTGAGAGACATCATACTGGTATCACTTCCTTTATGTCATGTAGACATTGTAGAGCCCAAGATTGTGATCAGTTGATAAATAATATACTAAGCAGCCTTATCCTAACGTCATATAACTATAACAACTTACCAGCAATTACAGAGACCTATGCCAGGCAATACAAGGTAGAATGTACGCTATGTAACTCCTTTAAATGCATTATTAGTTCATTTACATTTACGGCAATTAGCAGATGCTCTTATCCAGAGCGACGTACATCACTGCTCAAGTAGTCCACATCTGTTCTTCAGACTTGTAAACTTAAATCAGTGTCTGCTGTTCAACCAAGTTACTGCCAGCTAAGTACACCTTTTTTCTTTTTTTTTTTAACCTGTCGTGTCCAGCAACTTAGCAAGCAGAATGTGAAGCTGGGTGCCATGATGTGCCAGACACCTTTGTTTTGCCAAGGGGGGGCAGTATAAACCCCTCTTGTTATCTGAACTAATTTATTTATTCAAAATAAATAAATAAATAAATACAAAATTTCAAACTGAACCAAATCAGACAGGGGTAGAGAAAATACAGATAGAAAGAAGTACAGCTAAGTACACCTAAACAACTCCTGTTGAAGAAAAGTGAGAGGTTAAGGCAAAAGTAAGGAAGGCATTTTTTGGTTTGTTTTTATTTTTTAAGTGCAAATGGGGAAAAGGAAATAATTAAGTAGAAACAAGAGTCCTAGTTGGTCACCAAGGTGCTCCTTGAAGAGGCGGGTCTTCAGGCGACGCTTGAAGACAGTGAGGGACTCCGCAGATCTGATCGGAAGAGGGAGTTCGTTCCACCACTGGGGGGCCAAGACTGAAAAGAGTCTTGATGCACGTCTTCATCTTCTTTTGAGCAACGGAGGTTCCAGACACGCAGTGCTTGGAGCCCTGAGAGGACGAGAAGTGACGCGCTGCTTCAAGATAGTTCAAGATTCATAGAAAACCACTGTTTTTGGTTGGTGTTTTTTTTTTTTTATTGTCCATTAGGCTGTAATCGCACTAATCACTGGTGGAAGGTGAAACCTGTCAGAGTTTGATTGTACAGCAGTAATAATGCCAGTCCACATGTTGTGTCTACTGAAGCTGCCCGGCTGGCGTGATGCCCAGCAGGCTGCGGACTGGCCTGGTTGGCTGCTGGGAGGCTGGGCCTTTTTGATGAGCATCCTTGGCCTGAGATTTAACGAGCAGCCCAGCTGTGGGCTCCTTCTCAAGCTGGTCGTTAGACAGAAAGAGGGAGAATGCAGGTGGCTCTAGTGATTTTGAAGGCAGACACACAGCCCAAACTTGGCAGACGGATAGTCAAGGACGTTGCTAAATAGATGTGAATTTGTAATTCCACATGCAGGCCGTGAGTTTACTGCTCTGCTTTGTTCTGGGGTGTTCCAGGCAAGTGAGGCGCTGCCTTCTGTTCCACAGCAGATTAGACGAGGTGCTGTAAGTTGACTCAGCTTTTGTGTATGAGTGCATAATATCTACACAGAAAGATGAATTATTGTTACATTTGTGCATCCTTCACCACTGTGGTGTGCATTCAGTGGCAGGTATGACAAGCTAAGGATGCATAATCGTAATCAGCCAAGCTCATAATCAGCAAACTTTTGCTTCAAACATGCAGACTAATTATGACTTTGATTTTGATCTGTGTCACAGTTTTGTGATGGGTGCATGTGTCCTCCTTGATTCGTTGGATCTTACTGTATATTAATTGTCTCAAGTAACTGTATAACACTGCATGCAAAACTGATATTCACTGTTACAGATGGATTACAGTTGTGTAGCTTATGTCAGTACTAATGCTGAGCAACGATGATAATGTTCTGCAATTAATCACAATTAATCGCTTGGTTATACACAAAATTAAATCATTAATTCAAAAGTAGAGCGTGTCACACTTTATTTTTAAAGTACTGCTAAACAAAAGTGCAATAACATTTGGTTTGCAAACACTTAAAACTAATAAGGAGCTTTTTAACAGCGGTGTTCCCTTTAACGCAGTCACACAGCTGCAGTTCAAATATTTCTGTAAATCTCAACTTAAACATTAATTTAATCAAATATAAAACCAAAACTATTTGCCTCTGCAAGGGCATTCACGTTTTATCTATTTTGTCATAGAAAAACAAGTTACCCTCGGAGTCCAAAGCATGGGGGGCGGAAACAGGGGCTGTAAAGGGAGACCAACTCCATATGAAAGTCAATGTATCTAAATACTATGTCATTAAAGTCCCTATTGTTGTAATGATCTGACGTCCCATTACTTCCCATTACCCATTGCAGCGCGCAACGAACTTTCAAACTAAAAAGATTAGAAAAAACAAAACCCTGCGTTAACGCGTGATAAAATAATTGTTGGCATTAAGTACTGTGTTAACGGTACTTAATGCCAGTACTTAGTGTTAACATGAAAATAGCGCATTCACGTCCCCAGCTCTAGTAACTACACATCAGCTTCAGTTTATGCTCATGTTATTATGTGTGAATACCCTGATGTTCACAAATAATTACATGAGTTTAAACTGAATTTCATGAACTTCCTAAATTTTATCATTTAAAAAATTAGCTTGTCATGTTGTGCAGAACTATGTTAAAATGCTAATAAAAGTCATAATCGGATATAAAATTTCATGCTCATCACGTTTGCATGAACGCCTTGTAAAGTGCTGGTCTGATGGTGATGATTTTCACTCTGTCAATTCTGGAATATGGGAATTGATTAGAATATTCAGTGATATATACTTTTTGACAAATGGAATTTTCCGTATTTAATAAATTACTCAAAACATTGTGTTATCTTCACATCATTTTGTTTTGTTTCATTATGATTATTATTCCTATTATTATTATTATTATTATTATTATTATTATTATTATTATGAATTGCATCAAAACAATCAATTTCTAGTGACATTTGAAATTCAATTTTCCCCCCAGAGGAGTCGTAATCTAATTGAATGGTTGTTAGATTTGCAGAACTAGTGTTCAGTCTGCCTTCGGAAAATCCCCACAGCCCACCTCTCTGGTGAATGGTGTGTGTGGAGAGGTGTAGGCTCTGTCTCCGTTCTGTTTCTCAGCTGGATATGGAGGGCATGGGCGTCCCCCTGGTCCAGCTGGCACTGGCCAGTAATCGCATGCACACACACCATGAATCTGGACGATTAAGTGTCAGTGATGTGGTGAAATCAAAGCTGCCACCTCCAGCCCGGTCCAGCTGGCTCACACTGTAGGTAACAAGCTCAGCGCAGCAGCCCCAGGCAGGAGACGAGGGGCAATGACAGTCTGACAGAAGTGGAGGTCGCTGGATCCTTGTCAATGGCATCAACATTAAGTGGCTTATATTTAGTGTGATGGGGGATCTCTTGTGTGGTGTGGCGGGATCTGTGTTTCCGTCAGCCAAATAGTATTAGAAAACCTAGAAAAAATGTTTTCAACGGTGTATCATATTTTTCCTCAAATTTGCCATCTTTCAAAAAAAAACCACAAACAGTCAAAACTAGGCATTTGTGTACATCCAATCAGAGTGAAGCAGGTGAGAAAGAGGCGGGGCTTATGTTTTTTATGTTTTTGGGTGCCTAGTTCTAAGGGTTTTGATTTTTAAGCATTAATTTGTTAAAGTGATAGCACATTTATTTATGTGAACCAAACCTTGGTAGCCCCACGGAATGAAGACAATAAGACAAGATGCTGCAGTGATGACAATTTTGGTCAATTTTTCAGGTTTTTGTACAAATAGCATCTATATCATGTCTTCTCTTAAACTGGGATTAAAATATATTTCAGTGTTGACTAAGTTCATTTAGCTGTTTTTAATCACATTTTAATAGCTTTAATAAAAGCTCAGCTTCAATCCCACCCTTCAAAATCATATCAGTTAAAAAGCATAAGCCCCTCCTCTTTCCTTATATGGCTTTCCTGTGTACTAATAATAACAATCATGTAAATAGTGTGTGTTATCTGAGATCTCATCTGGCAATATAGCCCAACCACTTCAGCTTTTCTCTGTGATCTGTTCATTCCTAACCATATTCTGAAGGATGGTACATTGATCATAGCTGGATTTATGATAGATTTTGTACCCATAATTGACTTGATAGGCATTTTATAATAGTAGTGCGGGTGTTTTTTGGTTTTTTTGGTTAAATAATAAAATAATGAGATTTCAGTACTTAAAATTATTTCTTCACAATGAAACAGCACTAACATCATCCAAAGGCTAGATTTTGTTTGTAAAAAACAGACACCTACACTATCTAACACCATACGAAGTGCTGGGGGAGAGGAAGGGCCGTGCGACCTATCCAGAGTCCAGTTATTCTCTCTTCAACCCCGTGCCTGGATGGATATGCCATTGTCGGGGGTACCGAACTCGCAGTCTCTTAACAATAAAGCCAGTGCTTAGTCAATTGTACCACTTTAGGCCAGAGATTCCTTTTATTTCTCTCTCTCTCTCGCTCTCGCTCTCGCTCTTTCTTCTTGTCTGTGTTGTGATGTGATGTGGCAGTATAATACGCTGTTCTGTTTTCAGTGGGCTGATTTAGATGTTCCAATAAAAGCCCCTATTTGGCTGTCACCCCTCAGAGGAGGTGTTCATTTCGCAGCCAGAGATGCACAAGTTGTTAGCTGACAGCAAAGGACAAAAAAAGGTGTGTGTGTGTGTGTGTGTGTGTGTGTGTGTGTGTGTGTGTGTGTGTGTGTGTGTGTGAGAGAGAGAGAGAGAGAGATTAATCTATCTGAATCCAGAGATGCTTTTCATATTTAAATAGTATATATATTGTATGTTACCGTATCTTTATCTTTTATGTATTAGGGCTGGGCATGTTAACCCTTTACCGCGTTAAAACTAAATATAGCTTCTCTGTCTCATGCAGAACGGCACGGATTACGGCTTCGTGGTGCGGCAGAACTCAGAGCTGCTGAGGGCCCTGGAGGAGTTGGAGAAGACGTGTTCCACACTCAGAGAAGAGAACAGCCTGCTGGTGAGATTCTGCATTCTCTGCTCATCTTAGGCCAGTTTGGAGGACTTAAAACTTTATAACCGTGTTCCAGTGCTTCATTAGCTCAAAGCATGCGGAGAATACAGAGGAATACAGCAGTGGAGGGAGGACGGGGAGGCGGGCCTAGTTATAACTGTTATGTAAAAGCCTGGTAGAAGCGACAGAACAGTCTTTTCAGTTCCATGTTGTTTAAATCAGATGCAACCCAAAATGCATTAAATTGTATAAATAAATGTAAATACAATAAGTGAGAAAAGACTGTCAAATGCGGCAACTTTTTATTTGACGTCAAAGTACTACAGCAAATGTAGCAGGAAGCTGAATTGTTTTATTTACATGTCATCCGCTAACCGCGAATCAGGCAGACGCTTTCAGTGTTCTGATCCAGTTGTGACGAGTATTGATGGTACTGTAGCCCAGTGGTTCACAATGCGGTCCTGGAGAACCCCCTTCCCTGTACACACCGACTCCTACTCCCAGACAGCTTTGCAGGTTTATGGATCAACAGTGCCACACTAGGCATTTTTTTTTTCTCGAGTTTTTCTCAGATGTCTGATTCACATCATAATTAGTGTGAATGTTTAAGGAATCACATTATTGATAAGTGTAAAAAGTCCCCTATTATTATTTTTATTCCATCTGTTTTTTTGGTTTGATCAGGGGCTGAATATATTGATCATTATTGTGTTTGAGCCACTTATGTGATATAAGGGGAGAGAGAGGACGGTCAAGTCACCTTTAAAATATGTTTTGGGGAGAGAGTCTGTGACGTTACGGCTAAGGCTGCCAGACAGGCACAAACGCAGAGAAACAAACGCAGAGCTGAACACACAGCAGACTCATAAACAGGCTTCCAGACACTAAAGCTTAGGTCAAAAAAATAGACGTGTGTCACTGTCTGTTGTGGTTTAATTAAAAACAATAAGCCCGTGAATGTGGCTACGGTAAAGTGCAAGGCACTGAATGAAGAGAATCACAAGAGCACTCGTTCAAATCCACGCTGTGATGACAATTTGTTTTAACATGAACCTTTTTTTGCCCATGAAACCAATGTCTGGGTGTCTCCAAACACTGGCTGTATCGCAACCACACAATCACTCTCTCACAGAAAAGCATCTAGTTCAGTTAAGGGCTAAGAGTAAAGAGTTTTGCTGACAATGCGGCGAGTGCAACTGGAGTTCAACTCAACTCCTTATCTCTTGTGTCATACTACATCTACTCAAGTCATGTAGAGCTTTATTGTCATCCCAGCCATATACATGTAGTACACAGTGAGACGAAATTTCGTCCTCCTGGACCATAGGTGCAACAAAGAACACAACAAAACAGCAGCACAAAAAACGGGGGTGGGGGTTACAATTAACCAATATGTCTATAAGTATATCTAAGTTTACAAATACTTCACCTAAAAAATATTGGTGGGGACACAACAAGGAAACATTACCAATACAGTATTGTATACAGAATTATAGTGTGTGTGTGTACAT
>JBBJLS010000379.1:0-16736 GCA_037577275.1 Bryconaethiops microstoma
TTTCCATTTTAAAGCAACCACTCTTGGTTGCAGGGTGAAGGAGATTAACCAGTCCCCCTCTATAGTGCCCTCTGGAGCCCTGTGGAGTGGGACTGTTACAGTTTTGTAAGAGCTCCGACCTATGATGGAAACTGACTTTGCTTAATTCACACACACACACACACAGAGCAGTGTGTAGCCCTGTGAGTGGCTGTCATTTTTACTTAATGTAGCTCATCAGGTTCATCAGGTCTTTTAAAATTGACAAAAGGAGATTTTTATCACATCGAAGCTTTGATAGGCTCTAATTAATTATTGATGAACTTACAACCTGAATATAAATATAAAAATGTAATATAAAAAGTTTTCAAGTCTGGCACAGGTAGAAAATGTCCTAGTTTTACAGAATGTTACTGTAAATTACCTGCGCTTTAAAATACTGAAAACATTGTAGTTTTTAGCTAATATCCTAAAGTTTGCTGTATAGGAACATGAACTGCAAGGATTTCTGTGGATGTGGTTTGCTAGCTGCTAAGCTTCTTTAGGATGATTTGTAATTGTTGTGGTTAATAATTAACTGATTGATTAATGTAGTTCAACTTATCATAGTGAGAACAGGTGCAGAATCAGGCCAGTCTGAAGTAATATCGCAAAACTCTAACCATGTTAAACTCCATCAGCTTCATCAAATTCCACACTGAGCACAAAAATGTCATTTCTGACAGGTCGTTGTCTCCAGTTCATTCTAAAGCCGTTACCTGCAGCTCCTCCACCAGATCTTTCAGGTTCAGTTCCTCAGAGTGGCTCTCAGGCAGTGGCTGCAGAATCCCGATCAGCCTGTTAGCACGGCGACCTGAAGCAGCACTCCAGCTAATCAATACCTCAATTTGCTCACATTAACACCCTTCACCCCGGGGCCGCACCACTGGAAACCTTCCACTGGAGCTTCTGACAGCTTCTGGACTCAATACAAACACAAACACTGATCCGATCCAGCGCAGACACCGGGGGCGTCAGGACTCTGGAGTATTTAACCCTTCCGGATCTGTGCTGGAAGTGCTACGAATGGTAAATTGTCTTTACACAGTAAAACAGCTCCTTATTTGGAAGTTCCCACAGTGCGTGATGGTGCTCAAGGTGTCAGACGTCATGCTGAGCTTTGTTTGGTGTTCCTGTCTCACATAGAACCAAAGGTGGTCGTGTGGGGTTCTCTGGTGGTCCTGTGGGGGTCACTGGTGGTTCCGTGGGGTTCTCTGGTGGTCCTGCGGGGGTCATTGGTGGTCCTGTGGGGTCACTGGTGGCCCTGTAGGGGTCACTGGTGGTCCTGTGGTGGTCACTGGTGCTCCTGTAGGTCAGTGGAGCTGATGATGGAGATACGAGGTAGGTGGACCAATTTAAATGTTGGGCACCAGTTGGGTTCTGCTACTGTTAGAAGCCAAGTAACCTGTTTAAAACCCTTAAAGAACCTTTAAAGAACACTTGGCTGACTGATGATGTTTCCTCTTCCAAATCCAGGTCAGTCCAGCTGATGTGCAGAATTCAAAATGCCTGAATTCTATATTAAAGCAACAACTTGCCACCTCAGCATGGTTTCAGGTGAGTCAGCAGTTAGCACAATGCTTATTAGCTATGTTAGCCTCGTAGCTCCAGTGCTAAAACCAAAAAATGAATATTTCAGACACCAAAGAGAGGAGGTTCCATCAAACTATCGCTTTAATTGGTTCCTTTAAGATGCTGTTCATGGGTCTTAGCATGAGGTGTTAAAGACTGAAAGAGATGCAGCTGAGATCAAAAAATCATGCCATAATTCTACACAAGCTGTTTCTGAATCAGTGTAAAAAAATTCAAAACCTCAAAGATTCAATCACCTCAGAGACTGATTCGCAGAAACAATCACTGTCTCTATGATCACAGCTGTTCTTCTTATTTAACATTAAAACCAAGATAAAATAAAATACCAGCACTGAAGATGATAAACTACAGACTGAATGTAATATTAAGCAGCTCAGATAGTGAATGAATAGATTAATAATTGGATGAACTGACGGATGGACGGACGGACGGACAGATGGATAGATTAATAAATGGATAACAGACCATCCAATGGACAGACAGACGGACAGAAGGATGGATGGACGGATGGACGGATGAATGAATAGACAGATGGATAGACGAATGGATGGATGGATGGATGGATGGATGGATGAATGGACGGATTGATGGACGGATGGATGGGTGAGTGGAGGGCTCGGAGGGCTGAGGCATGGTGAGGTTCAGGAGTTCAGAGTCCATGAGAGAAGGTTTAATCTGATGGGAATTCATCCAGGCAGCAGAGACACGCAGAGACTCAGAGAGATCAAACCATGCAAACCATGAGAGAGAGAGAGAGAGAGAGAGAGAGAGAGAGAGAGAGAGAGCGAGGGAGAGAGAGAGATGGAGAGAGAGAGAGTGAGAGAGAGAGAGAGATAGAGAGAGAGCGAGGGAGAGAGAGAGAGAGATGGAGAGAGAGAGAGAGAGAGATGGAGAGAGAGAGAGAGGGAGAGAGAGAGAGAGATGGAGAGAGAGAGAGAGAGAGAGAGAGGGAGAGAGAGAGTGGGACGAGGGACCATACTGGGTGGACAGAGGTCAGAATCAAACAGAAACAGACTCCAGAGCTCATCACACATCACACCAGCCTCTCCAGCTCTCAGCAGAGCTCCTACAGGCCAGTCATCTGACCCGAACCCCCCACAGGACTCACTCTGATCATGTTTCATCCTACACACATTTTTCCCCTGAATGTCACTGTATGTTATATAAATGGTACAGTGTTGCCACAGAGTTGCTGTGGGACCAAAACCTTGAATCTCCAAAATGGTAAGGAAAGACTTAATTAATTAAAGGAATTTTCGGTGGAAGTAAACATAAGAAGATTTTATCCCAAGTCATTTCAGACCATTCCAAATGTAACGTAATGCAGCCATCATTACATTATTTATTATATTTCAAATTAAGGCCAAGAATGTAGGTAACAGTTCAGCATCTCTGGCAGTTTTAGGTCACAGCTGGTTTTATTGTAAATTAGTTATGAATTAGTGAATAGCTGTAGCCTGAATTTAATGTATCTTTAATATTACTGACAGGAGTCTTGAATTCTGGTCTGTTTTTGGAGATTGTGGTTCACTTTGTCATGTAAGATGGTTTGAATATCCTGCTTTGACAGGAAGGGGCCATTTGACCCGATGTGCAAACCAACCAACTGGTTCTACAGTGACTGCAGAGCAGGCAAGTTTTAAAACAAAAACACAATGGCACGAAACAAAACAGAAAGCAAGGATTTTGCGCTTCGTAACTGGGTTAACCATCTGCAGTACATTCATTCCTGAGCTGAAACAGTGACCGCAGCACAGATTGAAGCCTTGAATTGAATCAGTAATGAGATTTTATTAAAAAAATTTAAAAACAAATTAAAGGAATTTTTTGGTTTTGTCATTTGTGTTCAATTGGATTTATTTGTGTAGCTGTTAGTGATTATGTATTCAAACCTCAACTATTTACTTGTGAGCTGATTATAAAGGTTTATACTGATAACCCATAGTATTATTTGTTACAGATGTGTTGATATTTTTTTGTTTGTTTATTTGTTTTTAAAATTCATTCATCTTTATTTAGAGGGCCTTTTTTAACAAAACAAAGCTAAACCAAACCCCGCCTCCAGTGCTGCAGTGTTTATGTTCTGTAAGTTTCTGACGTTTATTTGTGCACTGAGGCCTCTTTAACTGCTGGAGTATGAAGTTTTAACTGCAAAATGAAAAAATCTAAAATTCACCATCTCACCGCGAGAGTGTGTATCATACAGAATGTTATAAAAGCAGATTTGCCGGCATTTCTTTGGCACGGCCTTGTGTTTGACAAGTCGATCTGAGAGGGAGGGAGACAGAAAAGAGAGGAATTTAAGATTCTGACAGACGGACAGGTCAAATAAAACCGGGGCGTCCTTGATATCAGACAGAATGCATGAAGATAAAAGTCAGCTTTCAGAGACAAAAGGCAAATAAATAAAGAAACAAAGCGGCTGTTTACGTTTCCAGACACTTCTAAAGCTGAAAGGTTGACGTTCGAGAGTCTGATGCGCATCGGGATTGAGACACAAAAGGTCACGCGAGGTCATCAAAGCTGAGCGATTAGAGCCAGTCAAGTTAATCGAGCTGCCAAAGCCTCATTTGTGCACAAAAGGCTCTGATTTACACCTCAGCTCTTTAGCAGAACCTTGAGAATTGGCTCAGGGTCTCCCGACTTACAAAGATCGATCTCGGAGCTCCACACAGTCGTGAAACTTTCACAGGACTCACATTATT
The DNA here is from genome assembly GCA_037577275.1 of Bryconaethiops microstoma. NCBI lineage: Eukaryota > Metazoa > Chordata > Actinopteri > Characiformes > Alestidae > Bryconaethiops > Bryconaethiops microstoma. The sequence continues at coordinate 4,317 of JBBJLS010000379.1, forward strand.
TAGGTCTCGAACGGATCGTGAGCACAATACAGATCTCGGCTCCGATGCTGCGCCGCAGGGATGATTGACATAATCAGGTTGGAGGTGTCGGGGAAGGCAGAACTTCTCTCCACTAATTTCAAATGAAGTTCCGATCCCGTGACCCTCAGAAGTCCTGTTTACCGCCGGCGGTCACAGAATCACACCGTGACTCTGAATGCACTGTTTCTGAGTCAGTGAAATAAAAGAGCAAACTTTCAGTCCAAACCTCAGAGAGAGACCCTGATTCATAGAAAAACACACAGACTTCATGTTCACAGATGTTTTTCTCATTTTACATCAAAATCAAAACAAATAAATCAACACTGAGGCTCAAACAGACTGGAGACTGAATGTAGTACCAATAGTAATAATAAAAATAATAACAATAATAATAATAATATACATTAGTTAGAAAAAGCAGCTCAGACAATAATTGGATGGATGGATGGATGGATGGATAATAAAAATGATAATTATCATATAATTTACTCTGGCTAGAATAAGCAGATAAAAGGATGAATGGATGAATAATAATAATAGTCATTATAATAATGTCAGTTTATTGTAATTCATCATGTAGTTCTTTTATTCATTATGAAGGTGATAATGTAATTCTGTAATTCATTATACAGGTAATGCAATTCATTTTCTATGTCATAAAATAATTATGTAATTCATCATATAATTCACTATTTAATTCATTATGTGGGTAATAATATAATTCATTGTGTAATTAATTTGTATAGAATAAAATAATTTGCTATGTAATTTATTTTGCAGGTAATAATGTAACTCATTATGTAATTCATTGTGTAGGCATTCATGTAATTGATGTTGTAATTGTTTATGTAAGTGTGTAGTTAGCTCTGGACACAGTAACCCAGTGGAGTGACTCTCCTCAGGCCTGAAAGGGTTAAACAGTTTCACATACACACACTTGTGGATGCTGTTCCTCTAGTGTGTAAGTGGTTTCCGTGAGTGTGTGGGATGTGTTGTCTGGGTTCTGAAGGTTAGAGGAGGCCTGGTGCGGTTTGGTCTCCGATCCAATCTGGAGATGAAGGGTTTCTCTGGACTGACAATCAGGATCAAAAGTGTCAAATATTCATCAGGAGCCCCGAGTCAGAGCGGCTCCGCAGAACCTCCCAGAACCGGTCAGCGCTCCACACACACCCGGACTAAACACCATCAAACCTTTACACCATGTCCTCTTCGTATCAGTGTTCCTCACCTCCTCTCTCTGCCCCTCGGACAAAACCAGAGCAGAAAAACAGGTTCTCCAACATGCAGGATTCAAAAAAGTATATACATTTCTGCAAATGTGTTTAAATGTTTTGAACTCAAAGAATTTAGCTCCTCATAGTCATAATTCATACTGGATACCGGATCATTTTTATTAGATACTGAATATTTCATAGTAGATACTGAATAATTCATAGTAGATACTGAATAATTCATAGCAGATACTGAATAAGTCAAACGAGAATTCATAATTGGCAAATAATAGTGGATACTGATTCATTCATAGTAGACACTAAATAATTTGAATAATTCATAGTAGATACTGAATAATTCAAATTAGTTGCAGAATAATTCATAGTAGACCCTAAATAATTCATATTGAGATCAAATAATTCATAGTGTATACTGAATCATTCATTTTAGACACTAAATAATTTGTTAGTACTGAATACTTCATAGTAGACACTAATTGACAGCAGATAGTAAATAATTGATGAATAATTCATGCTAGATACTGAATAACATAAATTGTAGTCTTCATAATGGGCACTGAATAATTAATAGTGGAAATTAATGATCATTAACTGATCATTAATGTGGTCTGTAGTGAAGGTGTAAAATCTGCCTTCCTCTCGCTTTACAGCTTTTTACATAATTTTCACACTTGTCTCAATACCATTCCACGTTTTCAAAAGACCACATATTTGCCACATCTAAAGACATTGTGAGCTAAACTAAGAATACTTTTGCATTGCTTTTATACATTATGTATTCAATAGCAACTTCTTCCAAAATTCATAAAAACATGTTCGAGACAGTATTCAGCACCAGCAAAATTCTGTACAATTTCCTACAGACATTCCTACAGCCTTTTTGCAGACATTTAGATACTCAGTTCAAAACAATTAACTTTCAGTTCAAAAGTTAACCAATTGAAATCACATTTGATGGAAGTGTGCTGAATTTCAGCAAGTGAGACTACTGTAAAAGCACTGCGAATTACTGTACTGTAAATACTTACTGTAGGAAACAAATACTGTGAAAATATAGGTTACAACAACACATTATGTATGTGTGTATATATATATATATATAGTACTGTGCAAAAGTCTTAGGCACCTGTGAAAATTATACTTAAAACCTGTTTACTACTGGACAGTAGTGTTAAGTTAGTGTTAAACATTAATATTAAAATAAATACAATTAACATTATTACAGTAAAGAGTGGTTTTATGTGTGGCAAGGTGTTCTCCTAACCATTTCCAGACCTCTTTCCTCATGGAAGTCCAGTATTCATTTTAGCTACAATCAAATACCTGGTTTGGCTTGTTTTACTTCATTAGATTAAATTAGGTGCTGGTTATGGAATTTTATAAATCCACACAATGACTGGAGGCAATGAGCAGAAATCTGAAACCAAACCCGTGTTCTTCTAACCAGCTCACAAAATATCAACTCCTCTTTAGAAAAAAGGAATTTCTATTGATACTTTTTTACTGCTTTCTTGTTCGTTTCAGTTTATTCTAATGTTCACTTGTGTTTTTGCTGGCAGAAAGAAACCCACGGCTGATATAAACAGATTTAAACCATTTTCATAGGTGCCTAAGACTTTTGCACAGTACTGTATATACATACATATATATATATATATATATATACACACACACACACACACACACACACAGTTGTAGAGAAAAGTTGTTGTAGAGAAAAAGGGCAGGGAAAGAAGAAACGGATGAGTATAACATTACAATAGCAGTAGCCCAGGCTACCACCTGGGGGAGATACTTTTCACCCTGTCACACCTTTTCCACATGTGTCTCTTCACCAGTTCTCAATAATCACCCTGTCACATTCCCTGTATTAAGCCCTTACCTCTGTCCGCCTGTGCTCAGTCATGAGTTCCGACTACTTTCAGGTAATACGAAAAAGTAATTATCTGATTTAACATTCTCTCTTTCTTCTGTTGCTCCAGGAAGATTAGAAACTCCTTAAAGAACTAATATGAAAGGTTCACCATTATACAGAAGAACCAGACAAAGCACCATTTAAGCATTCAGATGGTTCTTTAAGTTGTCATTGTTCTATAATCATTGCCTTTACTAATGGAAAGCTGTAAAGCTAAAACGTTCACATATTAAAACAGTATATAGTGAGCAAAGAAAACTACTAAAGCTGGTTTGTTTTGTCCTATACTCATCTTGAGACAAACACTATTAAGTGCCCTATTTGTGTAAATGTTGTCCTATTTGTGTGACACTATATTGTAGCCTACTGATGAACTTGAACTTGTTCAATTCTATTAAAGTGTATAAAATGGGAACACTAGTATAAAGTGGCATTATGTTGCACTTTTTCTTTTATAAGCATGGATATTCTGACTGTCCAAATTGTTTCAAGTACAGCATAACCACATAACCACATAGCCACCTTTGTCCCAGGGATGCAGCTCTGGACAACTGGTCATGGCTGTTAAGCATGAAGTGGGCCAGTGTTTTAGAAATTCTGGTGATACCTTCATGCCTTTAAGCATGTTTGTTGTGCATGTATTCTTACAGCTTAGACGTGCCTCAGAGGCCTCCATCTCCCCTCCTGGCTCCAGTATAGGCTCTCCTAGCCGGGTCATTTGTGTAAGTATTACTCATTACACAACCAAGTCAGTGAGATGCATGCTCAGCATTTTCTAATTGTGAGCTCATTTTTCACTTGTACTGTACATGAAAGGCCAACATCACACACACTGATTATGCCTAGCGTTCAGAATGGGGCCATTTGAGGACTACGCTTCCACCGTCAGAAACTAGGCCAAGAAACACACTACAGTGTTTTCATGAGCGCTTTTGTTTATTGTTCCATTGTACATTCAGATGAACTATCAACTATCCTCTACCCCCCATTGAACAGTGTGTGTGTGTGTGTGTGTGTGTGTGTGTGTGTGTGTGTCACTGGTATATGTGTATCATGCATAGTGGTGGTCATATTCGGTGTCACTGCTAGATCTAGAGCAGTCCATTGCCCAAACAAATCTAGCCGCTTGTCACATATGTTATCCATCCTCTAGCCATTAAAGGCTAGAGGATGGCTAACATAAATTGTGTGTCAACAGGTGGGACCACAGTCTACAACAAACTCCTTTTTTTAGGTGGATCTGCTGGTTTGGTGTTTCTAGTAAAGTGGCCATTGTATTAGATCCAGTCTCTATCTGGATCTGAGTCTGTCCCTGCAGGCTCTCTCAGTCTCCTTTTCTCTGTTTGGGTGTCATGACCACTCATTTTCTACTATCCTGTTTCTGTCCTTGCTCTCTGTTTTGCTCCTCAGGCCAAAGTGGAGAATGAGATTCTCAGTTACAAGGACTTGACTACGCTGCCTAAGATTAGAGCTATTTATGACGTGCAGCAGCCCGATCTCATTCCTTACGAGTCCTACCACAGATACTCTTCTGATGACAGGCTAGAGCGCTACAGCTGTGGGGAGGTACTGAGATGCTAGTCCTAGCATTACTGCTACTGCCTGTGGCTTGCATCTGCTGCCCCCATTCACTCAATGTTGCCATTTAGTGAATCCATTTGTGGCTATACATGGTGCAATACACTTCTACTCAGTTCTAGTTCTGACTATGGCTTGTGTACGGTGGACGATATGGCACAATACTTGGCGTTTTCACAATACACAATATACATCATGATGTTAAGTGTTGGAATAAGTTGGATGAAAATTCACCATTAGAGTAGTGACATGTCTGAAAAAAATTTATGATTTCTTTAAAAAATCTTACTGAAATAAAAACAATTCAAACAGTTGGTAAAATATTTTTATAAAATACCGTAATAGGCTAATGAATGTGTTTCCTTTATAAAACATGAATTGATGATACCTATGATATACATAATGTATCCAGCATGTATAACATATTGTCATATTGCCCACCAGTAGTCTCACTGTTGTACAATGGTTGAACATGTTTGCTTGCTGCTCTGCTGGTAATATGAGTGATTAAGTAAATGGAAAGTTATCAAATGTTTACTCATTACAGAAAGCATGATCTTCACATGCGAATAATACATTATATAGTAACTTGCATGGATTTGTTCATGTATTCCAGCTGGCGTGAAGCATGGTTGTTCTTAAACACTTTGTTCATTTAAACACTGAAAATACTGTTATTTTTAAATGCATACAGAACATCTTACGGCAAATATGTACAAACCACTGAAACAGAATTCATCTAAATGAGTATTCTCTTTCCTTCTACCATCTTCCAGTATGGTCCTGGAAAGGATGGAGTAATGGAGTGTGAAATGAATTAGTGTTTGCCTTATTTCTGTTCATTTTCCTATTTTCTGTCGTCTCTTCATGCAGTCTTTGGGAACACTCTCTCCATATTCTCAGGTAATGGTGGTCTCTGGAATGCTTTCGTGTACATTTATTTCTGCATCCATCAGTCAGGAGACAAACAATGGGAGAGTCTAAAGTGAGCTGATAAAGTATCTTATTTGGCATTTGATAATGTTTCCATAGCATCTTCTGTCTTCTGTTGATGCCTCGTTTGAGTTGGTTCTGGGTTTTTAGTCTAGGAATCAGATGTTATATTGACGTAAGCATATCTGGCATGTTTAGGCTTGTTAGGTCCTTTGTGGTAATGTTGTTGTACCCTCACATCAACTTTATTTATTTATATAGGACCTTTTGTTGTTTAAAATTATGTGGCAGTTATTGTAAACCAGTAAATAAACAATGTGCAATCCAGTGACAAAATTAACAAATATGAGTAGCATGAATTGAAGAACATATATTATAGCTGGCGAAACTATTTTTTCCATTCATTTTTTTCTCCTTCTCCTTTTGAAAACAGTTTCCAATTTTGACAAATGAATCAAAATTACTTTGTTACATTAACATGATATACAATAATTCTTTTTCACAGATAACATAAATATGTTGTTTTTTATATTGATGATTTAAAAATAAGATACACAGAATAAGAAATAAACAAATGATGACTGAAGAAAATTGTCATAAACATAAACAAAATAGATTTTATTTGGTTTATCTTTTTATTAAGGCCCTTTATCAAGCAATTCATGATATAAAAACAAAAAGATTTACAGATATTTAAAAATCATTATGGGCTCTGTTTTTTTTCCTGCTGCTGTAGATGATGTTTGGGCTTGAGTAGTTTCATGTGTATTTAGAAAAATTTACGGATCCTATTTGACAGGATATCTATGACAGCTGGGACTTCAGGCACCAGCGGTCCTCCAGCCCAGGCTATATCGACTTGCCGACATACAGCCGTCAGGGCATGTCTCCCACGGTGCCTCGCTCACCTCAGCTCTACTACCGCTCCGGTGAGGCCTTCAACAACACTGAACCTTTTCTATCTCCCTTCATGCATGCACACACATAGTGAGGACAAAAAGAGAGGAAGGTGCTTCAACCGGTTATAGGTGAGGTACAACCAAAAATTGAAAAAGCAATGCATCGCAGCAAAATACATCCTATAATAACAATATTATTATATTATTATAGAACTATTTTGTTCAAGGTACCAGTAAACTTGCTTCCTGAGGTGTCAGGTTATCCACTATTAATGTAAAAGTTTCAAAATTAAGGTGCCAAGAATTGCTCTTTGGTTCAATGTCAGTTTTAGTTCCAGATAAACAAGCCGTAGTTCATAAACCATTTAAAGATCTTAAGTTTAAGGAACCTTCACATTATGTTTGTTTAGATGAACATAATGTGAAGATTTCTTTTTTTTTTTTCTTAATTTCCTGCCCCAATGCTCCAGATACAGAACTACCAATTAAGATGTAATACTACCCAAGCTGTTTCATGGCACAAGAAACCACTCACACATATTTTCATACATTCTTTGTTCACTCCACTCCACCCATGAGTGCCCCAAACTACTCTACCCATTATACCTTTTCTTATCTCTACATTTCTAGTCAACATGACAGTGCTGTAGCTAAAAGGTTTGTATCTACAAAGAAAAGGTCTCCCAAACCTGCCCAGTGTAGTGTGAATCACTTTTCACCCATGGTTCTATGTTAAGTATATGTGTTTCTCAGCTTCTTTTGCCATTCTTCCACTCAGAAACATGCCATGTTACTTCCTCCCCTTCTTCCTGATAGCAGTATATAAGACAGAAGTGTCTGGTCCTGATTCTAGGGTTGTGCCACCCAGCACAGAGTTTAGCTCCAACCCTAATGTAGCACACCTGATCCAGGTAAAGAAGGACTAAAAGGCCTTTTCAGAGCCAGGTGTGTTGGATCTGTACTCTCCATGGTGATAGATCTTTACCACCAGAACTGGCCACCCTGATCTAAGAGAATGTTTCTGGAAAACACTTTTAGACTATGCTATTAATCAAGAAACGGAAATGCAGAAAAGACACTGTATGTCTATAGAATTCAGACACTCCTTATCACTGAATTCCACCAGGTGCACATATTTCTTACACTGGCATTTATTTGCACATATCTAGCTTGTTTATTTTCCATTAAAGCACTGGCAGTTTAATGGGATTCTCTGGAGTGGACACACATTAGTCAAGAGGGATATAACAGTCCAAGGTGTGGTCCTCTGGAGTAATGGAGCATAATCCAACATCTTTGATATAAGTGTGAATGGAGTTTGTAATAAGGCTTTTGAGTAAATATCAGTTTTTGAGCATACTAATCCTTTTGTTTTTGAATGCCATCAGATCTTCACATCTGTTGTAAAGCTTTCCCAGAAGAGTAGACTGTGGGGGCAAAGTCCCCTATTAATGTCATTGATTTCAGAAGAAATGTTGGATTAACACGTTTCTACAAAACTGGACATATAATATTCTTGATTTTTTTACTTACATCATACATTTTCTCTTTCTTTGTAATGATGTCTTCAACACAATGTTATCTGTAATCCCTTAAACTCCTTTCTATAACTATATACTACATACTATATACTATTTAACTATATACCTTTCATAGTAGTTTCATAATTTTTAATAATTAACATGCACTAATACTAATGACAGTGTAGTCATCATTGCTTAATACTCATTAAGATTAATAACTGAATAAGGCCAGAGTTTAAGGGGTTTACATTTCAACATAAATACCACTGGACTTTCTGTAAATACTATACATTTTCTGTTTTGAGTTTTGTCATTGCATGTAAAGGCATAGTATGATTTTAGATACAATAGACTCATACTATCCCTCAATTAAGCAATTTAAAGGCTGGGCTGTGATTAATTACATGGTAAAGGGCCTGCGCTCATGCTATGCTTTCTGTTGCTGTTGTTGGTCTTGGGATGACCGCAGGCACTGAGAGTGGCAGGAGCTCTCCCTATTACACTCAGCTTGATGCCAGGTCCAGCACGCCCACCACCTACCAAGCACCCAAGCATTTTCATTTGCCAGGTAGGCCGTTGCTTCTCTCCTCATCCATTCCTGTCCATCTGTCTCCATTACACTAACAACCTCAGCAAGCTAATGACCCAAAGTCTGAAGGCCACTGCTTTAGACAGCTTCACGAATAAGTACTGATAGCTCTCCTCTCCTAAGACAAATTTCTAACTCTTCTCTGTTTTTTCCCTATCACTCACACTCTTCATCACTCAGCCATGAAGGAAACTGTCACTCCCAACATGTTTCCTCCTATAGGAATTTTCTTTCATTTATTCATACTGCAGTGCTTTTGTTTGGTCTTCACTCACTTGTCAGTGGAAGTAATATCTGCAATCTGTGGTCTGTGTCCAGGGTTTATGCCATTCAATGGAGCTATGTTTGTTGTGCCACAGGCTTTAAAGGAATGCTCTAGGATTTTCAACCTGATTTCTGTCTGCTGTAGCTGTATCATACAGAACAAATGATCAAAACAGTAAAAACACATTTAAACAAGTAATTCTAAATTAAGTACTTTTTCAAGTCAGATACCAATACTGATACGACAACCTATCTATCAATATGAATTCATTAGCATCTTTTTCCCTCATCAAAACAACTAAGCTGTTAATAGTACATTTTTCTGGATGCATATTGATTCCAAAATGGCCTTGTCCATAGTGCACTATGTAAGTTTAAGCTTCTAAATCCATTCAGAGCACGCTTTGTCCTTTATTGAATTCTGCATACATATTATACACTGGGTGCAGGAGCCTGTGTCTTCATTTCCACATTATGTAGGGAGTACAAACCATTTGAGACACAGCCTTGCCTCATCTATGTATCTTTCTTTATGGCACGTTGGTCAAAGTTTAGTTTTCCATTATTGGCTAGTATCAAGCCAATACTGATACTGAGTATCAGATTGGCACACCCCTACTAATGATGAAGGAATTCTTCAACTGCCCCATGACATCTATTAGAAGGGATTTATTGGGAGTTTTTTTTTTTCAGGAAAGTCCTTGAAAAAAATGTGTTAAAACATTCTGTGTGGTAACTACTGGAATAATAAAGAAGTAGAACATTGAAGATTACGTTGAGAAATGTGAGAATGTTCCTTTAAAGTCGCACTTGGCACTGGTTTACTTCAAACAAAAGAGTTCCTGAGAGCATATTTGTGGACACCATTAACCAAATTTAAATCCAATACTGTCAGTATTTGTGCTAATATTTGTCAAAAGTAGAGTCTTCCTGTGTGTGTGTGTGTGTGTGTGTGTGTGTGTGTCTGTGTGTCTGTGTGTATCTGTGTCTGTGTCTGTGTCTGTGTGTATGTGCTTTCTGCGCTGCTGGGACACCTCAAGACATCAAAGAGTGTGTTGGAAGAACTTTTGCTGCTGACACTCCATTTTCAAAGTCTTTCATCCTCTTTTCAACCCTTTGCTCTTGCTTTTTTCCCGTCTACTTGTGACAAGGAGGTCAAGTTGAGAGTCACAGCGGAACACCAACAAACGTTGGAAAACTCATCATTTTGCTAAGTTAACATGAAACCCTGTGATGAGGGGTGTCAGCCTCCCTACAGTTTAATATAGAGCTAAAGAATTTTCCCAATTCTGACAATCTGAACTCCCCTCATTTAAGTCTTGCTATTTAGGAGATGAGTTAAATCAGATGCATTTTATGCGAATGGTCAACACTGCACTGCTGTGGCCCAGAAGGAAGGCAATTTAACAAGTATGTCTTATGGTGCTTTTCATCTGATGCGAAGCATCATGCCATAATGCAAGCAATTGTTTTCCATTACAAATAAAGTGGCCCATTCTCAAGCCATATTGTCATAGCCCTGCTCTATGACAGAGCCAAAAGCAGGCTGCAACCAAGCCGACCATTGCTGCTTTTTGATTGGTTATTATGTTGTCATGACAACAGACAGACTTGGAGAGAGACTTTTTTAAACTCTCTGCGCAATAAAACAATAATACAGATAGAAACTAACAACTGTGAAGTCAATGGAGTACAATTCACGACTTTCTATTTAAGCTGCTGATAAATTTCAGTGGGAGTTGCATGAAATGTAAATGTGTAACAGAACAACACAAACAAGTTAGCTAGGTTAGGTCTTTAGTGCACAGCTAAACTACGCTGAGAAAAAAAAAACCCTCAAGACTATAAAAATAAAATACCACAATAACAGAAGCAGATTTGACAGAAGAAAAAAAAACATTCTGCTGGTACGACGACATGGGCATGGTTTTGGGACAACAATAGGCCTACACTATTGGCAGGCTTAGATACGGTGGAAAATCAAAGCATGCTTCCACACCATCGCAGTACAGTTTAGGTACAGCATGGTTCCCATGTGTCTATGGAAATGAGCCTTTAAGCTGTGTTTAAGAACCAGGTATATACACCAATGAGCCTCTTTGTTAGGTACACCTACCTTGTATCTACACCTATTGTCCATTTCCACTTTCTATACACTTTGTAGTTTGCAATTACAAACTGTAGTCTGTCTGTTTCTCAGTATCATTTTAGCCCAATTTCACCATAAATCAATGGACCCCCAAGGGTCCAGCAGTGAGCAGATATTATTTGCAGGGTACATTATTCTCATCACAGCAGTGACACTGTCATGGTAGTCTGTGTGTGTGTGTGTGTGTGTTTGTGTGTGTGTGTGTGTGTATGTGTGTGCATGTACATACACACACACGCACACACACATGCACACGCACACACACCTACTAATACCATATCAATAATGTCACTACTTAGTTTACATGTAAAAAATTGTCAGAATAATGAAAAGCAGTGCACAGATGTGGTGTGCAGACACACATTATTGTGCATAACCATTCTGAGGCTTACTGAAAATCTTAGAATAAAGTAAATATCAGACAATGTGTGTCTGATACCGCAGCACAATGGTCCCATGCACTGTAATTCAGAATGGACATCAAGGCTGGAAACTACAATAACCACAGACCCAGTAACATTTTGCCTGGAGGAAAAGATAGAAGGTTTGTGTTAGTTGCTGTAGAGAAACAGTGAGCTATAAATTAGAAGTTGTAGGTTTTTAAATTTAAGTTATTCAATTTTAATCCTGTGTTTATTGAAGCCTAAAGGTTAGTGGGCAAACAGTTTGGACATGCACTTTGTCACAACTCTCCTACACCTAAAAACACCACAATAGTCTATGGCCAGGCTGTTGCTTACCCTTTTGCCTTGGGATCCAGTTGTACCTTGTTTTCCTCATTGTTTCTGCTTCACCCTTTTTTTCTCTGTCTGTCTTTAGTTACTGGGGAGTCCAACATCTACAGAAAGCCACCCATCTATAAGAGACATGGTATTTGTGTGAATGTTTCTCCCTAGATGAGACAAGGGCAGCCACCCTTTTCTCATTACAGAAATGATTAGCACTGCTGTGTTCCAGTGGTTTACAATGTGCAATGTATTCAACATCAGTTGCTCTTATTCAGATACTGGCATTGAAAATGTTTGTTAATGAGAAAAAACTACTTTCCTGTATGAATGTAGCCCCATACCTTATGACATGTGAAGTCAACTGATGTTGAAAACAATAATGCTTTGTTTGAGTGCCCTAATGAGTAAAACTACATTTGAGTTGGTGAAAGTTAGGATTTTGAACATCACAGTTTTCTGTGGAACCACTGCATGAAGCATATGAGTGTTTGTGTGGCTTTGCTGTTTCATGCATTTGTGTGTGTTTGTGTGTGTGTGTGTGTGTGTGTGTGTGTGTGTGTGTGTGTGTGTGTGTGTGTGTGTGTGTGTG
>JBBJLS010000390.1:0-16735 GCA_037577275.1 Bryconaethiops microstoma
GAGAGAGAGAGAGAGAGAGAGAGAGAGAGAGAGAGAGAGAGAGAGAGAGAGAGAGACAGAGAGAGAGAGAGAGAGAAAAAAAAGAAAGAAAGAAAGAGGGCAAAGAGAGAGAGAGAAGAGGTGGAAACAAGAGGAGAAAGAGAGAAAGAGAGAGAGAAACACATTTATATATGGAGAGATTAAAGACAGAAAAAGACAAAAAGAGGCATGAGACTGTAAAAGAAATAAGAGAATGGAGAAGAAGTGAGAGAATGGGGATAAGAGAGAGAATAGAGAAGAAGAGAGAGAATGGAGAAGAAGAGAGAGAGAATGGCGAAGAGGGAGAATGGAGAAGAAGTGAGAGAATAGAGGAGAAGTGAGAGAACGGTGAAGTGAGAGAATGATGGAAAAGAGAGAGAATGAAGGTGAAGAGAGAGAATGGAGAACAAGAGAGAGAGAATGGAGAAGAATGCTCTTCAGCAGAGCCTGAACTCGAGGAGAACAGAATCCTTACCAAACTCACGCTGTTAAACACACAGAGCTGCAGGAGCACATTCACACTCTTCTCAGATTTAACCAATTTTTGGAGACTGCCATAATGAAAATTAGGAATGGACAATTTCAGAATTTGCAGAAACGGAACGACCAGTCTTTCTTCAGAAACTAGGACTGGACATCAGCATCTCTATATATTTCTGTAAATTCTCAATATTTTATACATGTCTATAAATACACTGACCTTGTCTCAGTCACAAAGTAAAAAAAATTATTATTATTATTATTATTATTATTATTATTATTATTATTATTATTATTATTATTACTTTTGTCATTCACTAAATTAAATACAACCCAAACCACAGGTCATTCGGATATAACACTTGGCCGTTAGAAAGCAGTCACTCCCCTTACTCCAGTGAGTTCAATCCTCCTGATGGTGGCGCTTTAGTGAAGTGTTAAACTTTGTGGATCATATGTCATTGTCACGGATCTGGTCCGTGGCCTCCAAGGGGAACCACGGATTCCTTCTGGAAAGAACTCTATCACGGTTCCGGGCCGTGACCGCTAGAGGGCAGCCTCGGACTAACACGTATCAGCTGTTCCTCGTATAGCTTAGGGATGTGGACAGTCCTGATTGGGCGCGGAATCATCACGGGGTGTATATATATGTCACGACTTCTCATTCACATTCACGAGTGCATACTATTGTGTCGTTTCTTCTCACCTCTCCTCTCCTCTATTCCTCTTTCTGGCCTGAGAGCCTGTTTGTGTTTTGCCCTTTCTTATTAAAGACTCACATTATGGAGATCCGCGCCTGTGCCTCGTCTCTTCTTCCCGGACGGCAGTCCGGCGTGACAATTTGATAAATTCTGATCATGAAAGTCTGCGCCTGTGCCACCATCTCCTCTCCTCTGCTCGGACAAGACCGGCCATGACAGAATGCTCCACCCCTCAGGGCACATTAGACTTTCTCAGTTCTCTCAGGATCTACAGTCCGGCCCGTCCTCGGCACATCAAAGATGGCAGCCTCCATACCGGTGAGAACACATCCTTCTGCTGTCCCAGTGTCACCAGCACCATCAACTTTTCCCAGATATCTCCAACCACTCAGCTACTCTTCCTACAGCAGAAAGATCGCCCCATGACTGAGTACATGACAGTGTTCCGCCAATTGGCGGCTCAAACGGCGTGAGGTGAAGCCATCTTTCGGACCGCATACCACGAGGGGTTGGCCCCACGCTTGCGAGACGAGCTGGCCCACAATTTGCTTCCAGAGACGCTGGAGGGCATGATTCAGCTCAGCCTCCTTGTGGAGCTTCGCCTTGGCTGCTCAGCTGTCCCTGTGAGCCCAGCTCAGCTCAATCTGACTCAACCCAGTTTGACTCCAGTCACCTCACCACCGCGCAGTCTTACCCCTCCCAGTCCAGATCAGGTCAGTCCATATCAGTTCATCCCATATCAGCTTAGTCCAGCTCCTCCTAGTCCAGGTCTTCTCAGTCCATATCAGTCCACCCCGTATCAGTCTAGTCCAGTTTCTCTCAGTCCAGTTTCTCTCAGTCCGTATCAGTCCACTCTATTCCAGTCTAACTCAGCTCCTCTCAGTCCCGCTCTTCTCAGTCCCGCTCCATTCTACCCAGCCCCAATCAGATCAGTTCCAGTCAGATCCGATCCACCCAGTCAAGCTCCAGCCAGTTCAGCTCCACTCAGCCCAGTTCCAGTCAGAACAGCTCCACTCCCAGCTCCAGGTTCAGCTCCACTCCCAGCTCTAGGTTCAGCTCCAGTTCCAGTTCTTAGTCCAGCTCTAGTCCTCAGTCCAGGTCCAGCCCCAGCTCCAGTTCCAGCTCCAGCTCTAGCTCTAGTCATCAGTCCAGTTCCGGCCCTCAATCCAGTTCTGGCCCTCAGTCCAGCTCCAGTTCCAGCTCCATGTCCAGCTCCAGCTCCAGTGCCAGCCCTTAGTCCAGCTCCAGTTCCAGCAATCAGCCCAGCTCCAGCTCCAGTTTCAGCTCCAGTTCCAGCACTTAGTCCAGCTCCAGCTCCAGGTCCAGTTCAAGGTCCATCTCCTGTTTCGGCTCTCAGTCTAGCTCCAGTTCCAGCACTCAGTCCAGCTCTAGTTCCAGCATTCAGTCCAGCTTCAGGTTCAGCTCCAGTTCCAGCACTCAATCCAGTTCCGGCACTCAGTCCAGATCCAGCATTCAGAACAGTTCCGGCACTCCGTCCAGTTCCGGCATTCCCTCCAGCTCCAGTTCCGGCACTCCGTCTCGTTCCAGCGCCGGCACTCAGCCCAGCTCCAGCGCCGACACTCAGCCCAACTGCCGCCATCAGCTCAGCTCCTCCGTTCAGCCCAGCAGCAGCCATCAGCTCAGCTCCACTTAGCCCAGCCACTGCAGCCCCAACCAGCTCAGCTGCTTTCGTCGTGGCTCAAGTGCACAGCAGCTCTCTCCCCGTGGCTCAAGTGCAGAGCAGCTCCCTCCCTGTGGCTCAAGTGCGCAGCAGCTCTCTCCCCGTGGCTCAAGTGCACAGCAGCTCTCTCCCCGTGGCTCAAGTGCGCAGATTCCGGTTCCTGCACCGGACTCGCCGACCTCTGACCCTGCACCAGTTCCCGCACCAGCTGCGCCGACCCCTGACCCTGTGCTGGTTCCCGCACTGGTTGCGCCGGCTCATGACCCTGCGCCAGATCCCGCATTGGTTCCCGCACTGGCGCCTCGACTCCTGATCCTGTACCGACTACCGCACCATCGACAGACCTTGCAGCCATGGCTCCCGCTCTGGCCTTCTTTACTGCAGGGAGGTCACCTCCTTCACCACCTCATCCACCACTGCCTTGGAGGATGGACTTTGCATTCCCTCTTCCTCCCCACCTTTCTCTGTCTTGGGGGTTGGGGAGTTTGTTTAGGCGCCCCAGAGTGGCGCCATTTGGGGGGAGGCTCTGTCACAATTCCGGTCTGCGACCACTGGGGGACCGTGACTGTGCTCCATCCTATGTTCATCACCTTTCCCGGTCTGTGTTCATTTTTTCTTATCTACCTAGTTCAGTCTCTTTATCTCGTTTGGACCTGTGCCTTGTTTCATTTATGTTATTCTTTATTCAATAAATTCTCATCATGCGCCTGTGCCTCCATCTCAGACAAAACCGGCCCGTGACACAATGAGCACAGCTTTGAAAACAATTCAACCCATTAATGGACCATTTTTTTAATGACTGCTGTCAGATGGAATGGAATCACTATATACATCACATTTTATAGTTTAAAGTCTTTAGTTTGACTGTCATCTTTGCCTGAAAAGAGTCAGAAGATATTTTGACAGTTTTTATGCCAAAACGGAAAAACAGGGTAGTCCAAGCAAATTAGGCCTTTAAGACAGAAACAGATTTGACTATTATCTTTGATCCTAGCCAAACAGAAATGGGCACATTTACATATATCAGTATTAAAGGCACAGTATGGGTCCATCAACTGATAGATGGAGTAAAAATGAGCTGGATTTGAACAGAAACCCTGCAGAACTGAACCACTACGTCTCAATCCCTTGTCTGAGATAATTGCCTGTGACGTTAATTGACTTGCAAATGTCTTTTTGAAATGGCATGTGACTACTTCACAGTCTGATATGACAATGCATCCTCCTCTTTAGGAGATCTGTGTAATTTATACCCATAATAAAAATGCATTTTGGCTTAAAGAAGGATTTATGGCATTTTAATAGGCGCTGCAACTGATCGTTCAATCAACGTCATCTATAGTTGCTGTAAAAACAGATACGTTTCTTCTTTTCCAGCCTTTTCATTCCCGTCTTGTACTGTGTCTTCAGGCTTTTTGCAGTTGCCTCAGGCCTAAGATTTCTCCGGTCTCTCATGCTGACAGTGTTGCACAGATGAGAAATACTGTAATTTAGATAGTAATGGTACATAAATATTTGATATGGTGGGGCAGAGTTAGGAGCGCAGAGCTGGGAAGACACTGGCCTTATTAACCATCAGTGTGATAAAAACCTATTTCAGCTGCCTCGCCATGAGCTCATCTTCTAATATTTTTTCTCAGTGAGGGAGAGAGTGGATGATTGGGCCCGTCTTTTCATTCCTTAGAGTAGGTTTTACAAGCCTTTTCTCCAGCAAGCACATTCATTCAAATCTGCACACAATCAAACAAAGCAGCAGATAAACAATGTACTCCTGCCATTTTGAAAGGTATTCTGAATGCTGTCACCATGACAATATTAGAGAACAATGAATAATATCACACTTTGCACACACACACACACACATATACACACGCACAGACACACACAGATTGAAGATGGCTTACGAAATGAAACAATCTGTGAATTCTGGAGTGTGCAGAACACAACCAAACCAGTCCAGCCCATTGCATGCAAAAGTGTTCTTTTGCACTTCTAAAAGGTATTATGGTTAGGGTCACCAGGACAATATTACCAATTTGAGTCCAAGGAACAATGAAAATCATACCAATGTGCGATTATATATACACAATGCATTTTTATTGCTCAACCAGACATTTCTGAACAAAACTGAATATTTGAATAGGATATGATTGCAGACTGGATATTTCATTTTATTAACCAATAATTTTCTATAATCTGTCATTTTAGAGCTGGTCCAAACAAATGAAAGTGAAAGTGAGACAGTAACTTCAGTGAGAGTGACACAGCAATGGAGCGTAGGCTGACCAACTGATATAACTGAGACAAATATTTTTATTTAGCGATAAGTGGAGTTGTTGGGGGAGGGGGAATATGCTATGGTACTATTGGCTGATAAAAATGATCCTTTTCTTTGTTATAAAGTGACTGAGTCAAACATGAAACATTTAAAGTTGGGCAAAAGGCACTCTATAAGAAGAAATTATTTTTTGGGTTTCCTTGATAATGGCCACAGAAATTAATTTACAAGATAAAAAGAAATTGTTTTCAGGTTGACTTTCCTTGACAGTCCTTATAACTTAAGGTCAGGATACTTCAGTTTACAATAAATAAGCCCATTTAGCTCATGCTTAGTCCAGCTGACATGGTCTTCTAAAATGGGAGGATAAAATAACATGGTTTCTTCATGATTAGGCCAATAAAAAAATTGAATGCCAAATTAATACTATGAATGATTTTGTTTATCAATTTATACACATAAAAGGAAATACAAAAAAACAGAGGTGTCACAATATTAGGTGAACAGGAATGTACCTTACCAGGAGTTTTGCCCGTGTAGCGTGAAGGATGAGCCCAAGTGTGGACAGAAGCGAGAGGGCTGGTTGAATCACACACTTTGATCTGCAAGCATTCTCACGAGATTTATGATTCCCACCGGAACCAGCGTTAACAATCATGCACACAAAGGTAGTGTAATGAGTACTCACATAACCCAGGATGAAGAAGGAAAAAATTTGCTTAATTTAGATATTAACCACCAGAATCAGTTTAGGCTGATTCACCACTATATTAATCAATTGAGCAGTTAATAATCAATTATTTTTTAATTTGTTTATTACTTAGGGGTTTTCTATCAAGTAGGGTTCATTAAAGAATCCAGTGTAAACTATTCAACCAGTGAGATAGTTCAGCAGGAGTGCAGTAATTAATCCTTTAAAGCTCTTCTTAACTGCACATTTAAAAAGAGTGTACTTGAGTAGGGGCATTAGGTAATTATTATTATTTTAATGAGCATAGGTAACATTCACTTCTAATGAAGAAGAAAAGAATCGCTGATCACAATGAGACAACATTTATTGCTACACTAGACAGACATACAACACACCTAAACAAAAAATAGAATGAACAGGAGTAATGATAGTATAAGTGATGATATGGCTTCAGGTTACGGAAAACAGTTTGTCTGTCCCTGAACACAAAGCTCCTGAATCAAGCACAACAGCCCTGTCTCCCAAGAACAGTTTAAGCATGTCAAATTAAGTTTGTCAAATTAGAAAGAAGCTTTTACTTGTGCGCCAGTCCTGGGGATGAAGCGAAGTCTTGTCTGTCAGTCTTGGGCCAAAGAGATGGAGCAGAGTTTCAGGCCTTGGGTCTTGAAGCTTGAAGGCAGGGGAGATGAAGAGGCATCTAGGAGAATGAAGGTGACAAAGTTCTCAGCAATGGGGGAGGCAGAGTGGAGTTGTTTCGGGGAGAGGTATCTGGGGTTCTCTATTCCCAAAATGTACTCGCTAGTCTGTGGGCAGGGGTCACCTTTTATGGTGAGTGAGGGCTAACTCCTTGACCCCCTGCCACTTGGCCAATAGCCAATCAGAGAACCCCCCCCCCTCCCTTGTGCATGGCGTGAAGTGGGGGGAGTCCCTTTATGGACTCGTGGGATGAGAGAATTTTCTTGGTGGCAGAATAAAGTTCATAACTCTTACACCATGCATGCTGGAATATTTAAACTTGTGATTCTTTCCTTACCATGATCTGAGCTTCACATAGGTACCACACATGCATACGTTTTGATAAACATTTCACAGTTTATGGCTTGATTTACAGATACATTCTACTCTATCCATACTCAGTTACTAAAACAACTTTAAAATGTCTGAATATCTTGCTGTTACAATTCCCTTTAGTAATCAAGCAATTCCCATTCTTATACATTTTCAGAAATTTAAGTTTCAGTGAAACATTGTGTTCCTTTGTCTGGCTTTGTGGCCACACGGCCTGTTACCCTGATTTATGCCCTTGCTAAGGCATAGCTTTTCCTTAAAATTAGATTACCACATCTAGTATTCTATGGCCACAATTCTAAAGGAAATTACTATTGTAATTGTGGTTGA
Organism: Bryconaethiops microstoma; assembly: GCA_037577275.1. NCBI lineage: Eukaryota > Metazoa > Chordata > Actinopteri > Characiformes > Alestidae > Bryconaethiops > Bryconaethiops microstoma. Next base: position 7,248 of record JBBJLS010000390.1, read on the forward strand.
CTATGAAGGCTGAACATTTCGAGATCAAACATGGCAAGGAAAATTTGGAGAAAAAGAAACTTATAGATATTCTTGACCAGATACAAACTCTTGGCTTCACTGTTTGAAATGGACAGCTTATTAAAGAAAACACATTTACAAATGTAAGTAATTGTGAAAGCATATAAGAAACACAGAAATTGATCCTTTACATAGACATGTCTACAAGAATTTAAACATAGAAGGCAGGAGGCATATTTGCAACAGTCAAAGGATTCGCTTTGAAACAAATAGGAATTACCAACATGAATCTGTGTGACACTGGTCTCTTCCTAAGACATGCAGTCTCTAAGTGATTAAATTAGAGTCCTAAAGATGCTTCATCAGCATTTGACACAGCACAGACTTCCTTGATCAAACAGCGGAGCCTTGTTCTGGTCCTTTGTTGGCATTCTGCAAGGAGGGGGAGTGGGGTAAGTGTATATGTGTGTGTGTGTGTGATAGTATAGATGGAAGGTCTGGGTCTTCTGACATGGAGGGAAACAGAACCTTTTGTCCTCTGAACTCTGACCATTTGGTGAATGTAAGGGTCCTTGGGGGATAATAGCTGTGATTCACAGATAAGGGACACTGGGTGTTATCTCCCTTTGTTTGTCCTTCTGGACATGAGAGATGCTCCAGACTCTCCCTTTGTTCTTCTTAGTCAGGATGAAAGTGGGAGGGGTGGTGGTGGTGCATGGTGTGCAGGTCAGAGAAGGCTATTTCTCTTACTCAATGAAAAATGCTCTGATCCTACATGGCTGAAGGGCGAGGATGCAGGACTCAATGTCCGAGCAACCTGAATCAACCTTTTTCCTGTTTATATACCTTGTGACGCGCTCATTTCCGGTGACCTGTGCACATCACAAGACTGGTGCATGTGACAGGACTGGCACCAGATGGTCCAATCAGGACCGGCACCAGATGGACCCGGCCGGGAGGACACCCGACGACGGTAGACCTGGATGAAGGATGTGTCCAAGATGAACCGACCGGGAACCCAAGATCGTTCTTCTGGGCCATAGCCTTCCCAGTCTACAAGATCTTGAGTGTCACAACCATGGCATCGCAAATCAAGGATCTGCTGGACAATATACACAAGACCCAAGGCAGAGGATGGTCCGAGGCAGCAGGAACCAAGGGGGATGTGATGAAGGGCTTGAAGTGAAAGGAGTGAAACACTGGGTGAACCCAAAGTGAGGCAGGAAGCTGGAGCTGGAAGGTGACAGGGTCAATCCTGTGGATGATCCGGAAGGGTCCAATGAAGCGGGGGGAAAGCAAAGGTGAAGAAGTGCGAAGGTGAAGATGACACATGGAGAGCCAAACCCTGTCACCAACATGGAACAAATGTCCCAGGGGGTGCCAGCACCGATGTTGTTGGGTGTAGTAATGGTTGGCTTGTTGAATGGCATCCCGGGCCTGATGCCATAGCCGCCGACACCTGCGAACCAACTGTTGGGCCGATGGTACATCAACCTCTGGTTCTTGATGCTCGAACATGGGAGGTTGGAAACCATTGTTGGTCCGGTTGGGGCCCTCTGTCCGAGACAATGTCCCATGGGAAGTGGGGAGCCCATTGAGAGCCACCAGGTGCACGGCCTTGGAGAATCTGTCTACGATGGTAAGAATGGTGTTTTTACCAGTCCGGTAACAAAGTCCAGCGCGATGTACGACCAAGGGTGGCAAGGAACTGGCAGAGGCTGGAGATCTCCTGTGCTGGGTTGATTGGAGGTTTTGACCCTGGCACACACCGCACAGGCTTGAGTGAATTCCTGGGCGTGCTTGGCCAACCTTGGCAACCAGAAAGCTCGTTGGAGAAAGAGTTCACTGAGTTCCTGGATGGCCAGCAATGTGGGCCTACTGAAGGACCTCAGGGTGGAGGCCTGACAATACAACGAGACATCCAGGATGTGTTTCTCCTGGAGGAGGCTCCAAGGTCTGCCCCTGGTGGACTCGATCTTCCAACTCCCACCAGAGAGGCGAAACAACAATTTCAGGTGGAAGAACAGGTGCGGGATCGGTCCAGGGCCTTTCCATCTGATGTTGACGGGAGAGGGCGTCAGCCTTTGTATTCTTGGACCCCAGATGGTAGGAGATGGTAAAATGGAACTGTTCAAAAAACAGGACTCACCGCGCCTGTCGAGGGTTAAGTTGTTTCGCCTGCTGGATGTTGATCAGATTTTGGTGGTCGGTCCAGACAATGAATTGGCCACCCTGGAGCCAGTGATGCCATTCCTCCAGAGCCCACTTGATGGCCAACAGCTCGTTGTCCCCAACCCCATATCGCTGCCGAGTGAGGTTGAATTTTCTGGAGAAGAAACTGCACTGGTCTGGACCTCGTTGGGAGAGAATGGCTCCTATGCCCACATCGGAGGCATCCACATCCACAACGAATGGCTTGGCAGAGTCTGGGTGAATGAGGATGGGTGCAGACGTGAATAACTGATAGAGGTGGTGAAAGTTGTGGATGGCTTCAGGTGTGAGTTGAAATGAGGTCCTGGTGGGTTTGGTAAGGGCAGTAAGAGGTGCTGCAACTGAACTGAAGCCCCGGAAAAAACGTCAATAGAAGTTTGCAAACCCCAGAAAATGCTGGAGCTGCTTAAGCAAATTGGGCAGAGGCCAATTGCGCACAGCTTTCAGCTTCCGGGAATCCATGGCCACTCCCTGTGGGGATATCACAAATCCCAGAAAAGTGGTAGAACGCTGGTGGAAAGCACATTTTTCCAACTTGCAGAACAGTCGGTAGGCCAGTAACATCTTTATCACTGCCCTGACATGCTGGATATGTTCTTCTTCCATCTTCGAATAAATCAAGATGTCATCAAAGTAAGTGAAGACCCAGGCCTCCATCTTTCTTTTTAACAGCTGGAGAAGTAGAAGGATGTATGGTCCCCTGGTGAAGTCCTTCTACCACATCCTCTTCCAAGGCCTTTTGTTCATCTTTAGAAAGCGAGTAGAGGTCGCCGCGGGGAAGTATCATGCCCGATTGGAGCTTGATGCTCAGGTCATAAGGTCGATGAGGAGGTAGTTGGATGGCCTTATTCTTGCTGAACACCTAACACAGGTAACGATAGGGAAGAGGGATGGTGCTAGCGACAACATCGGGGACACTGGATTCCCTAGAACGCATCCCAGCTGACGCCAGAAGACAAAGCTCCTGACAGGTCGGTCCCCATTGAAGAATCCTCTGATGTGTCCAGGAGATGACGGGATCTTGGGTCAACAACCACGGGTGCCCAAAAATGATGGGAGGTGAATTGATTTGAGTGACAAGGAAGGAAATTTGCTCATGGGGTTTTCCCACAGTAAAGTGCAAGGGAGGTGTCTGGTAAGTGATGGGGCTTTGTTGAAGGGGTCGACCATCAACGGCTGTGATTTTAATCGGCTGGGATAACGCCTCAAGACTCACACCCAGCTTAACAGCAAAAGATTTGTCAATAAAATGACCAACCGCCCCCGAATCCACAAATGCGGTGACTCTGACCTGTAAACCAGGAAACGGTCGGTATCATGGAGGTGGAAATGATGGTACCAGATGAATTCCTCCCCTTGTTCACCTGGTTTGACCGTTTCCCGGGTGGATCAGGCAAACGGCGCAATGATGGTCTGGGGAAGAGCAATAGGCACAAAGGCCCTCGCGATAACGCCGAGCCTTCTCTGCCGAGTCCAAGGAGGCACACCCTAACTGCATGGGCAGTGATATTTTAGGAAGAAAGTGCTGAGTTGTTGGTGGAGTTGAAATGGCTGGGGGTGGAGACACTGACGCTTCGACAGTATGATTGGATTAGGTCTGTTGCAGAAGTGCAACCTGACCACGCAGATCCGCCACTTCTCTTTGCAATTTACTAATCTCAATCCCCTGCTGATTAACCAGACCTACCAATGCAGCCTAGGCCAATGGGCTCATTACGACTGGCTCAGACATTCTGTCACAATATGAGGTGAACAGGAACGTACCTTCGCCTGCGTAGCGTGAAGGATGAGCCCAAGCATGGGCATAAGCGAGAGCTGGCTGAATCACGCACTTTGATCTGCAAACTCTCTCACAAGAGTTTTGATTCCCACCGGAACCACGAATAACAATCATGCACACAAAGGTAGTGTAGTGAGTACTTACATAACCCAGGATGAAGATGGCTGAAGCGAGGTTGCAGGACTATTTCCTGTTTATATACCTTGTGACGCGCTCATTTCTGGTGACTCGTGCGCGTCACGTGACTGGTGCATGTGACAAGAGGAATGGAGGACAGTTGATTTATTGATTCAGTTGACCACCTAAAGTGAATCCCTTATGTCCTGACAATCTGAAATAAACATGCTCATTAAAGTCTGTCTAAGCCAGGAGTCCAATTAGATGCCAGAATGTGGTGAACAGTAACTGCGGCAGCTTGTTTTGAGGACAAGAGCATGACCAATCAGTTGCAGATTACATCCACCATGCATGGGGATTTAAAACCAACACCATATTTAAATCTCGTGGCCATGCTGGATAATGGTAAGGTTATGTAAACAGGTCACTTCAGAAAGCTTCGACACATCATTAGTGAGCGGCCTTGACCGAAGACCTTCAGACCTGTAGAAAAGAAGAATCTAATTGGTGTTTGGAATCTGTCACCTATATAATACAATACATGCACTATACAATACATGCACTGTTATACTGCTGTATTTCATATTTTCAATAGTTTAGTGCATCTTTTTAATAGTGAGGAAAGAGAAAATGAAAGAAATTCAATTCTTCATTGAAGCCTCTCTCTGAAGTCTGACCATGAATTAATGCAGTTTCAGTGGTAATTACTAAGCTATAGCTAAGCTTTCTATTTTTCTAATTAACAACAATTACACTCATTTATGAAACCTTGTACATCCAATTGTCAAAGGTGATGAAATGAGAATGCAAAGAAAGATCATTTAAATTTCTTAGAAATATGTCTCATTATCTCTGTGTTGGCTATGGGAGCTTTACCCACTTAGCACATGAAATTAATAGCATTATAAAGTTAAGATTTTTATCTGGAACTGGTCCCATATGCATAAAGCCAAAAGAAAGTGTGAGTTCAAAGTAAGTCCGTATACACTTTAAGCTAATTAGTTAGATATGTGTGGTGAAGTTGGATGATCTTTCAGAGCTTAAAATATTTTTAAAGCTCTAGTACACGTGAATGCCAGATGAGATGAAACAATCACGCATGAGAAAGAGCATTAAATGTGTTGCCAGTCAAAGAGAGTTGCTCACATGTCATGAACTAACGCTAGCTTTCAAAAGTATGGAATCACTACCCAAGAGTTTGGAAACACCAATCAAAAGCTTAGAATCATATTTCAAATGTTTGGAGCCACCATTCAAAAGTTAGAGTCACTGTTCAGAAGTTTGGGATCACCATTCAGAAGTGTGGAATTATGATTGAAGTTGAAGAAATGCTTGTAACAATTTGAAAATCATTGAAACGGCTAATTTAAGATGGACTGAGGTCAAATTGTCCTGTGGTCTGTTTGGAAATCATGAAAATCTGTGTCCTCTGGACTAAGAGGAGAAGGGCCATACAGGTTGTTCTCAGTACACAGTTTAAAAGCCAGCATTTATGATGTGATGGGGTTGTATTAGTGAACATGACATGTGTAGCTTGCACATCTGAGAAGATCCAATTAAGACCCCAAAACTGTTGAACAGCTGATATCCTGCTTCAGGCAGAACTCCAGCAATTAGTCTCTTCAGTTCTCAAACACAACGCAGTGGTAAACATGCCCCTGTCCCAAGTTTTTTAAATTGTCCCATTTGTTCCATATATATTACAAAAAAATGAAATATAGGTTGCACTTAAACTGAGAGTTGCTTTCTATCTCTTGGCTCTCTACACTTTTGCAGGAACACTGTCTTGGAACTCCCCATTTGCATCTCCTTTTGGATCAATAATTTGTTTTATATCAAATAAATTCACAGAATATTTTTTTTCTTACTGATGTAGGTTCTTCCTGTCTGTTAGGATGTTCTCCGAAGCAAAGCTCTGGATCTATTTTGATGGGCATAAAGTCCACAAATTGGTTCTGCTTCTGCCTTCAGGTGTACCCAGTACTCAACAGGACCTTACAGTCATTATCCAGAAGACATTTATCATTCCAGGTGACTTGACCCTGATGTACCAAGACATGGAGTCTGAAGGATAGTTTTTCACAGTGTACAAGATGTACGAGACAATAATATTTTGAAAGTGGTACACACTGAATGGGTCATTCTAAAACTCAGTGCAGTGGAAGAATCAGATGTTGGTTCATCTTTGTTGATAGACTCTGACTGCAGGTTGTGCACTTTCTTAGCATCTCAGGACACAGTTCTCCTGTGTATCCTTCATCTGAATAAAGTGATACATCATGTCATTCGTGGCCATCAACATTTGAAACATCCTCCTTCTTTGTTGATGTGGACCTTGTGCTTGAGGCAAGAAACAAAGTCTACCAGAAAGACTGATCCCTCTTGGACAATTCTAAAATGATAAGCATCATTCTTGAAAAACTAGAAGAAATCAAACTTGTGTGTTTTCAAACACTCAAGGATTCCTGGACTAAGCCTAGGCTTGGGCCAACCTGAAGGTCCTGTGGTCAAGCACCACTGGAACTTCTCACTACCAGTGTGTAGTGGTCATGAAGGCTAAGCAATGATCTACAAAATGCTGATAAACATGTTTAGATGTGCAGTAACGATATTTACATTAATTTGCGTCTGCATTTCTTTTGACTGCCCAATCCCATTACCCACTATGTCTCAAAATCTTCTGCTACTAGTGTAACAAAGCATTAAACTTCAAAACTTTAATTGCATGATAAAGCTACAAGAAACCAGTATGTGGTCTGAATATAAGATGTGGTGTATCCTCATACTTTCTAATATGTAGCAACAAAATTCGCTTCAGAAATGGGTTTAGCACACAGATGATTGGCATTAGAACAAGAATTAAAAAGAGAATGTGTGATTAGTGAAGTACACAGATTGAGGTTGTAAAACGTCTTTCGAAGCTGAAAGGTTTCATTGCTTAATATTTAAAATGGCAGCCTGCTATATGCTAAGCGACTATGTCCATTGGCAGCATATTTCACCTTTAAATATTAATAATACTTTTTTAGTCTTTATGCTTTCAAATGTTATGAGTGGTAAAAATATATGCATACAATAAAAACTAGGTACAAGATTTCTACTAGCAAAAATAGTAGTTCCAGAAATCCATAAAATCTTGACCATTATGAAGCTAAGATCTGACCCCACTGACCTTCCTCTATATACGATAAATATAAGGACAAGAGAACGTGTGATCTTAGAGTTTCACAGAATACAGCTCAAGATTGTTAGCCGATTTTTCAAAGGCAAAAGTTTCCATTTCCTTTATTAAAAATTTCATCACGGCCCAACTTATGCTAAGCAACAGCACCCAAGAGAACGGGGCCGGTTGAAGGTTTGCTCTGTTCCCTGGTGGAAAGGGGGAGAAAATGAACAGCATGAAGAAGAAAGAAGGCAGAAGAACTGGTAGGATTGCAGGCCTCCCGGGGTATGTAATTACCAGCCATAAAAGTGTGGATTCTACACTTTAATGTTGGCGAAATAAAAATGGGGCTCGGCTAGCAAGATCCATGGCTATGGCTTTAATCACTTTCTTCACTTCTTTTTCACTTAGTTTCCACAACTTACTTTTCTCCCCACCAAATCCTGCTATTTTGCTTTTGTTTATTTGTTTTTTCTTTTCTTTTTTATGGCTGCATTACTTTCTTTTTATTATTTTCAACTGATATCATTACGATTACCAAGCTAAATCTTTCTGTTTTCACGCTAACATTTATACCCCTTTCCTTCAGACTCATTTACACCCTCCCTTTCCATTGTTTATCCACAGGGCCTTTCTTGGAAATGCTGCTCAAGCAAAGCTTTCAGGAATAATAGCAACATTTACCGATAATGGAGAAGGGAAATTCCACCATTTTATTACAATTTTAGATTTACTTAATGGTTAAGATTTAAATAAGGTCATTCAGAATGGTAAGTTGTGAAATGCCCCATTTCTAGAGATTCTTACTGAGACAGTGGCGATAGAACAGATGTCAAAAGCATTTAATGCCTCTAAAACGTCCCTCTTAGTTATTGTACAAATATTACACAAAATGATTGTGAATACAGTTGATAGCACTGACATTATGATGATTTGAGGCTTTGGCATATAGTATACAGTACTGTGCAAAAGTACTATTTAAATAATAATTAAAATTAATATTTAAGAACTGCTCATATATATGTGTATAAACACAATATGGACAGAAGTATTGGAATGCCTGACCATTACACCACCAGGGCCCTCAATAACACTGCATTCAAACACATAAACTTTAATATGGAGTTGCTCCCGCTTTGCAGCTATAACATCTTCCACTTATCTTGGAAGGCTTTCCACAAGATTTCGGAGTTTCTGTGGAAATTTGTGCCCATTCATTCTGTAGAGCGTTTATGAGGTCAGACACTGATCTGTGTGGGCCAGTCAAGTTCTTCCACACTGAACTCATCCAGCCACGTCTTTATGGACCTTACTTTGTGTACTGGGGTACAGTGATGCTGGAATAGAAAAGGGTCTTTTCCCTAACTACTGTGTCCACAAAGTTGGAAGCATGGTGTTGTCCAAAATGTCTTGATGTGCTGGAGCAGTAAGATTGCCCTTCACTGGAAGTAAGGGGTTTGAGCAAGCGTGTTGTAAGGTCCTCAAATAATGTTACATTTTTCAGATTTACTACTTTGCAAATACTAACATTACATTCAAAAACATCAGAAGACATGTGTAGGTTCACTGGATATTTTTTGTAAGCAATATAGTTACATCTGACTCCAGGATCCTATCATCGCCACTGTAAACAGAGTCTGTAAGCTTCCATACACGAACCGTTTCACATCAGACCACCCGGAATGGCTTTGTTTACATCTCAATGACTGAATTATGTAGCAATTTTGAAAAATTGATGGAGTTCCTTTTACCACCATAGTTCACACACTAGCTCCACAGGCAGCAAGACACTATTCCCAGAATTGCATGTTTCAAATGCTTGCCTTTTGCAAGCAAATGCTCATTTGCACAGTGCAGTACTGCAGGGTTTTGTGTGTGGGTGTTTGTGCATATGTGTGCCTGTTTGTCGTATTGTGTGTGTGTGTGTGCGTGCGTGCGCATGTGTGTGTAAGGTGCAGCTGTTTATATCCTTCTCAGGCTTGTTGTTTATATATTTATTTAATTAAATTTTCTGATGGATGCATCAAGCCTGTTTTTACATGCTCACACACCTGGGCTCAGTGTGTGTGTGTGTGTGTGTGTGGGGGGGGGGGGTATATTAATGAGTATATTAATCAAGTTCATCTTGTACATGAGTGAGCTGATATGGCAGTGTGTGTGTGTGTGTGTGTGTGTGTGTGTGTGTGTGTGTGTGTGTGTGTGTGTGTGTGTGTGTGT
>JBBJLS010000409.1:0-16733 GCA_037577275.1 Bryconaethiops microstoma
AGAGAGAGAGAGAGAGAGAGAGCGAGAGAGAGAGAGAGAGAGAGAGAGAGAGAGAGAGAGAGAGAGAGAGAGAGAGATTGGCCAGAAATGCAGGATTCGCATTTAGGAAGGTTTGTCTGAAGAAGCCAGATGGCGTACAGTAGAACAGGGAGGTGTAGCGACATACTGGCCCAAACTCTAGAGATAAGCATACCACAGGACTTCAAAGAGAATAAACAAATCACCTGAGCCTGCTCCCTCTCCCACCCAGAAAATAACTTGGAGACACAAACTTCGAAGTCAATGTCAAATTGAACATTCTTCGGCATCAGAGACCTGGAACTGCGCTTGTACCATTGGCCATCAGTCCAGTACTGATGAGTTTATGTTTTAGTACCTACTCAGCATCAGTAACCAGAAGGACTCTCGTCTTGGTAACACTTGCAGCTGAAGCCAAAAACAAATTAACAAATGGTTTACTTTTCCGGGTGAAGATAAAATCAAGTGCTATTACACAACTAATAAGTTACTGTTAATGAGGAGTGGTGTGTTTATTTTTATTTTCAGGGCCATTACTTTGGAAAGAGTCTTCTAGAATGCTATAAGCTATAAGCTAGTTAGGAAGCAATTGCTAATGTTATCAACCTTTATGCTAACCTCCACAAAATGATAAAGTAATAATACTATTTTCACACAATGTGAAACCATATATAAACTTATGCATGGTTCTGTGTAAATTTTTGTGTGAGTGTGGAGGTTCAGAAAAGTACAGTATGATTTTATATTAGAGCAATTCATATAAAGTTAAGAAAAATGTTAAGCAAGATAAGTCTATGCCCAGTACAACCTATTGTTTCATGTCAAGTTAATCTAATTTGCTAACAAGGCAGCAAATTAGTTGCTTTATTAGGGTAATAAATGATATAAAAAGATAATGAATTAAAATGAATCATTAAATCATTAATTGTGTTAGGACACCTCTGGCTCTCTCCCAGGCATTAGTTAAAACTGGAACTGTAAGTTCAGTCTGTTCTGTTTGGGTCAGTTTGTCTTTCTGAATGTGCAGAAAAACACAGATAATGCAGATACTAGCAAAACTGGTGAGTGAAAGTATAAAAAAACATGGTTGTTTGGCTTCTTGAGGCTATTAATATAACCAGATTTAGGGCTAGGATAAGGATTCTGCTCTGAGTTGAGGTGATGGCTAGGGTTGGAGTGGACATAATTTCAAGGAGAGTAGGCTGTTGTTTAACTGTGCTGCTTCTATAAAAGCTTGGCAAATGGGAGCGAATCAAAGGCAAAAAACCCCACAAAAAACATAACTGGCTTTTCTAAACTCACACTAGGCCAGCCTACGTAAGGGAGTGCTTTTCCCTGGCTTACAAAACCCCCAGGCAAGAGAGGGCTTTGGAGATCCCAGACAAGCTCTCCAGGCAAATTAGAATGCAGCATGAACGGGGGCGGTAACATGGCCTACGCACGTTCATATGCAACACGCACTAACAGCTCCAGCTCTGGAGGCCAAGGGGGACAGTTAGGGCAGGAATGTGGAGCTCCCAGTGTAATATATTATGCCTTTTGTACCCGCTGGGGCTGTAGGGAGCAGTGCAGCATAATCGGACTCAGAGCTGTCGACCATGACACAAATCAAATGCCTGGACATGATCCCTGGCCGGAAACAGGACTGGGGTTTGGAGACTCAGAGAAAAGAGAAAGAGAGGTAGAGGAAGCAGGCAAAAGGTGCGGGACACATTTGATGGCAGGACCTTGACAGGATGAGAAAGTCAGGGTTCAACTGTTAGCTTAAGCCACCACCGGAGGTATATGAATATTGCAAAAAAGGGGGAGCAGCAGCAATCAAAGCAACGCTTGCATTAGGAAGACTGTGAAAGGGGAGCGCCTTAATCAATCAGTCACATATAACACAAACACAGGGTCTAGCCCATGACTGCACTGCTGATTTGCAAAACCTTCATTGTAAAGTGACCATTTTGCCATACATGAACACACCACAGCGTGAACAGCACAAAATTCTTCCTCTGCATTTAACCCATTCACCAAGTGAAGCAGCAGCGTGGAACACAGCAACCGGGGAGCAGTGTGTGGGGACGGTACCTTGCTCAGGGTACCTCAGAGTTGCTTAGAAGTCTTGGGAATTGAACGCACGACTTCGTGATTGCAGCGTGAACACCCTAACCACTAGGCTACCAGCTGCCCCAGCTGATTAACCTTTTAGCATTCCAGTAGATGCTACATAACTGTGCAACAGTGCAGTGTATAGACCTATCATTTTATTTGGATTATCTACAGATATCACATTATTGGATCACTATTTGGTCAAACCTGTTTGATCATCAATAGTGTTGACATTAGTACTAGCATTAGGGTTAGGATTGGGGGTTCTGGGTTGAGGTTAATGTAAATTCAACAGTGTTAAATCAAGACCTAAACAGTTCATTTTAAAACTACTTTGGAGCATGTCATTCAACTGTACAGTCAAAATCAGACTGTTGATGGTAAGAAATTGCTAGTGTCCTATACAGTAAGACTATCCTAATATCCCATTTTTGTACATTAACCTATAAATGACTCTTCATCTGATTTTCTGCAGTCAGACAGACACTTTAGATGGGGCTGAAATTTTCACGATGACTAAAAAAATTTCTTCTGCGATCATGGCACCACAGCAACAAAAGGTATAAGAGATAAGGAGGGGGAGAGGCAGGAGAGAAAGAGCGAGGATGCATTTGTGACCATGGAGTCTGCAGCAATGGCATCAAGTATAACTTTTAATAATCGCTGCTGCCATCAGCATAGCTTATCTCAGCAAGGACAGAAGCGTGCTACAAGCTGTCGGTCCGTTTATCACCAATATATACACCCGCAGCGGCCCCTTTTGAGAGCATGCAGGCGTTAAGGCGAGCACACGCCCACACTTAATTTCACACTCGCATACACCAAAAGATAAACACGCGCAGGCCCCTGCACACACTTCAGGTCTGACACACATGCAGACGCTTCCATGGGTCAGACATATGCCAAAGTCAGCAATAAACACACAATCTGATGAGCAAATGTACACATGAGCAGCAAAGCCAGACACATGGAGCATGGCCTGAGGCGCATCTCTAATAACTGAGCTCAATGGAGCATAATGGAATATGATTTTGGAGAATTGCCACATTAAGAGGATGGAGATCTACAGGTGTTTGGAACAAAAAGAGCTTATGAAAATTTGATCTATAGTGGATAGAAAATGAATACAACGCCTTTCATCTACGTTCGCAATTCCTCGAACTATAAACTGAACTGAGAATTGAATGAATCTTTATCTTTTACTTGCTACTTGTATGTGAAGTGTGAAAAGTGAAAATCTAACAATATGAAGGTGAAAAGCTTAGAGTGGACATGATCTAAAAATGAATACCTACAATACACCACCAATAGCACACCGTATACTATAGCTTTCCTCAGAAAATCTCTAGAATAACCGATTGCCTTCGAAGTCACTTAATCTCTTATCTTTTCCAGCACCAGGGTGGAATCACAGCTGTTAACTTGATAGATTGAATAAAAATAGCTTTTTACTATGGCCCTTCTGTTTGAAAGTGGAGATCCACTCAAAGGCAGCAGCATGGGCTCCAAAGACCTCCCTACGTCACTCAGCAAAATAGAGGAATGGTACACTGAATGTGGAATGTACAAAAAAAGATTTAAAACCTTTGAAGATCCCCTAGAGCACTGTGAAGTTCACCATTAAGATGTGAAAATGGCATGGTACCACCCACAGTGCGTAAAATCTGTGCATTCATCCATTAACACCACCAGGTCTAGAAACCCAAAGGCAACCTTGAAAGACCCATCAGTGGAAAACATGTGAACCATACAACAATATTAAAGATACTGCCGACATCTGGCCTGACGGCATGATGAAAGCCATTTTCAGAGAAGTCCATCTGGAGACCTATCTGGAATTTGTACAAAGACACTGGTAGGGATCATTCTGGCATTAATGGCACATTTCTTCACGAAACCAACACCATCCTGACTGATAATTTGTGGGTATAAGTGTATAGCGTGAATTTTTGTTATATGTGAACACACCACAGCAAACAGTGTGAACAGCATGAAATTGTGCTCTGCACTTAATCTATTCACCCAGTGAAACAGTGGGCAGCCAAGAGTGCAGAACCCAGGGAGCAGGTACCTTGCTCAAGGGTTTCTTAGTGGTGCCACTAGCAGTCCTGGGCTTCAAACCCACAACCTTCCAATTGCCGGTGCAGATCTTTAAGTACCAGACCACCAGCTGCTCCTATCTCAGTATGTGTCCTTTGCGGGGGATAGGGGAACTTGTGAAGAAGGGAGTATGGATGGAGCCAAATACAGAGTGTTTCTGGGGAAGAAACTGGTGATATCTGGTTATAACTGTTTGAAAATGGCTCAGAAACTCAGATTTGTGTGGGAGAATGAGCCCAAGAATGAGGCAAAAGTTTCCATGGAGTTGCTTGATACGTTGGACATAGTGAATGCTCTTAAATGACTCTGTCAAAGCCCTGACCTCAATCCAAATGACCTACAGTGTTTTCACATCACATTTTCATACCTACTCACATCACTTGGGATCACAATAGAGTAGGTATGGGTACCAAGTAAGTAGATACTAGATTTGCCTAACGGAAAAAAGTTGAGTTGAGTTGAACTGGTACCATGCAGTAAAAAGCTTGTATCTGTGGGTAAGAGCATCCCAAATGGAAAATTTGCTCCTTGCTGTACCCTCCTAGCCTTCTGATGCTAGTGCCACTTCTGTGACACAAGTGTAAAACATTTCTGAGTGATGAGTCAAAGTCAAAGCGTTCCAAGTGCAAGAACAGGTCCACAGATACAGATCCATAGTACAAAGTGCAGGTCTATCATATACAATACGAATGCAGATAAACATGTTTCTGAATAGAACAACTTAACGAAATCTCATCAAGTTCATTTTACACACTATTCATATAGATTTGATGCAATAACATCACATCATTATTAATCAATGTCTCATATTTGGTATCAGCAAATCAGCTATTTTTAAGCTAAATGGTATGATGTGAAAAAAGTGAAATAAGATACAAAATGACTGGGCCAGCAGCACCGCTGAGTTAACAGATGATTAGCATTAGTTTGTAAAAGATTTTCTGGATTGAATTTGTTGCAATAATACAGAGACGCTGAGCTCTGAGACACTGAGCAGTGCTGGGAGATATTGACATAATTGCAGAATGTCAGTAACAGTGTGCGCGCCTTCATTAAAACCAATGGCACCACATTTTTTCAAAGGTTGTATGGCATCCCACTGATGAATCCAGTTCAATATGGAACTTCTTTTAAAAGATGAATGACAATAAAGTACAATATAAATGGAACACCCAGTCCCAGACTTTTCTGAATACTTCTTTACAATTATGACCGAACTGTCCGTCTCTACGTTGAAGTTTCTCCTTTCTCCTCTAAAGTTACAAATTTTAAGATCTGAGGTTGTCATCATGGCGACAGCATGTTTAAAAAACCATTAGTAATTAGGTATGCACCTATAAAGCGTGCATGGAGAGCCAATATATTGCCATGCACCTGTTTCATTTTTCCATACGGAGAGAGATATATAGAAAAGAGAGAGGGGAGACTGATGCGTGGATGAATAATGAAACCAGCTCATGCACATTTACACAGTGCTTCATATATGAGCAGACAATACAGCATTTTTTTTTTCCCTTTTATCTCCACTCCTCGAGCTGACCGCATGAAATGAGAAACAGGGGGTAGGTGACAGACGTCGAGCGAGAGAGAAAAAAAAAAACAGGAAGAGAGTGAGAGAGCGTGGGTGCAAAGAGGAAGGAAATACAAAACGCTTGGCGCGTGAAAGAAACAACTGAAGACAGGATGTGTGAAGCGCAGAAGCGAGCGGTGACTGGGGTCAATGCATTTCAAACCCAAAACTCAATCACAAACACACACATACACACACACACACACACAGATGGTACCAGAAAGAGGGGAGAAGAGCAATGGAAAACTGGGATGGGGACAGAAAATGTGAGAAAAACCTCACCACTGATATGATTTAAAACCCAGAAAATAAAACTAAGCTTTAATACATTAATGGTATTCATTGGTATAGTTGCTCTATAGATTTTATTTAAGACTTTAGTTGTTACATCTGATTTTTTTAAAATGTATTTATTCTGGGAGTCTGCATGGGCATGGAATTGAAACCTGAACCTTCACTGGGAATTCAAAACTGACCCTACTTGCACGTAAATAGATTTACTGTAGACTCATTGCAGACATGCTTTTACAGAACTTTACTCTCACACCAAGCACTTTAGCTGAATGACGGAAAATGTCTCGTATTTTACTATTATTCCACATATCCTTTATTCACTGTGTTTATTGTCTGTGTATTTTTGTGGAACTGCTGATTATATGTGGCGGAGAACAGCATTCACACTTTACTGGTCAACTGGTCAACCACTCTGTGCTAATGTTCCTCTTGTTACTGCTACAACTAACACACTTAACAAATACATTGTCAGGATCCACTGTGACTATTCCACCAACGCAACAGGTCCTTTTTATCAGTCATGGTTTCATTCAGAGACACATTCACCCATTCAAACTCCAGAACAATTCCAATTGCAGCTAATGTTATAAAAAAAGAGATACAATTGAAAGGAGAGAGAGAGAGAGAGAGAGAGAGAGAGAGAGAGAAAAGAGAGAGAGAAAGAGAGTGCGAATGTGTGCAAAACAAAATCACTCTGAATAAATAGAATCTGGCCTGAGCCTGATTAATGAAAAACCGTCCTAAACCAGGCAGCAGACCTCTAATTGATCCTGTCCTGTCCTGGCTCCACCCTCTCCAGTCTCCTCCTATAGTCCAAATTGAATTCTCCAGACTTTGTCCTCAAGGTCTCCTGTCTTACAGACTTTGGACCTCCATTCTGTGACATTAACTGAAACGCCCAGCATCACACATCAGAGCTGCAGGGCTATGCCAATGAGAGAGCACTTCATCTTGAGCCAGTTCCATGTTTGATATTAACACCAAAATCAGCACATCTGCACATTATTTTTGCATTGCTTACTTTAGAAGTCATTCCCTGTTCATTTATCTTAAAAAATGCATTACATTTCATGCTTTAGAAACTATTCCTATTTCGTTTATGGCATCTTGTGTGTTCGCGTCGTGTGCATAATTCCACAAGCAAAGTCCACTGAGAAATGCACTCCAAGAAGCTTTTCTGGAGGTTTGCAAAAAAGCCTCTAATGGCATAGATGAATGACAGAATCAGACAGCCCACCGGCCCTATGGACTTGTCTGCAGGTCCAGAAAAGGCTGGAGATTTATATATATTGCCTCCCTAGTCCTGCCTTGTCATTAGTGTTTCCAACTGTGTCTAATATGTAACCCTGCCCAGTAATTCCCCGGTGTATCGAGTTTTGTCTGCTAGTATTTATAGTCCTCCTGTTTCAAGTGTTTCTTTGTCATAGGCCTAAATATTTATGCACAGTCTCAATTTGAGTTGTTAGATCTTGTTAAACAGACTTGCTTATGCATTTCTTTACACTGTCTAACAAATAAAGTCTGTTTAACAACTACTGTTGTTAAAAGAAGCCAAACTATGAAGAAAATTCAGGCTTTAAGATGAACTGCTACAGATGTTGATACACTATATGGACAAAAGTATTGGGACACACCTGTTTTTCAGGGTTTCGGCTAGGCCCCTTACATCCAAGAGATTTTGGCCAATGCCATGCTTTCAACTTTTTGCCACAGTTTGGGGAAGACCCTTTTCTCTACAGAATGAATGGGCACAAATTCCCACAGAAACTCCAACATCCAACACCAGCTATTATAGCTGTAAAGAGGGACCAACTCCATATTTAAGTCTATGTATTTGAATGCTATGTCATTAAAGTCCGTGTTGGTTTAATGTCAGGTGTCCCATTATATATTGTGTACCTTTAGGATATACTATTGTGCATTTTATAGATAATGAATATAGTGATGAATCTCAGATGACCCCTGCTCCCTACATAGTTAACTATACAGGAATTACAATATTTATATAGTAAATAATAACAAATGCACATTTGGAATTCAGCCATGTGTCCCCAGTTTTATATCAAACAAATAATGCACGATTTGGTTGTCGAAATTGACTTCCATAACTATACAGTGCACTGTATAAGGAATAGGGAACTGTATAAGGAATAGCTTGCACACGGTTAGTTCATGGTTAGAATCTTACTTATATGACTAGGTGGATATATTAGCCTTGCACAAAATTACAAAAAGCAAACACATCTTGACTGTCTTGACAGCTTTTGCTTTTGCTGAAACTTGAAAAAGTCCATTAGCATCAAATGGCACTAATAACACACTAGCCTACTTTTTATACATAGCGTAAAAGTAAAAAACAATATATGCAGTGTTATCTTCATTTTAGATGAAGATTTGCGGCTCCCGGTGTTTTCTCTTTTGTGGAAACCGGGTCCAAATGGCTCTTTGAGTGTTAAAGGTTGGTCTAGATGAAAGCTATATCCACCAGGGAGCAGGTCATTCTTGTACTGGCACAAGAACATCTTCTTTGATTAGTATTTCAAGACAACAGATGCTTATCATGAGAAAACAGCAGAAACACATGACAGAAGTGGCTGTTTTTTTCAATCTGCTTGTCATAGCGTGTCGTAACGTGGTACACTGCCTGCCTCCACTGGTTGTGCTGGTACTACATCTCATTCAGTGGATGTGAATATCCCACAGATTGACACATACACTATGTGGACAAAAGTATTGGGAAGACTTTAATGATTTTAATATGGAGTTCATTCCCCTTTGCAGCTACAACAACTTCCACTCTTCTTGGACCTTCCACAAGATTTTGGAGTTTCTGTGGGAATTTGTGCCCATTCAGTCTGTAGATCATTTATGAGGTTAGACATTGATGTTGGACGAGAAGGCCTGACTTACAATCAAGTTTGGCTTTATGGACCTCGCTTACTTCAGACAAGGATGTGAGTGCATATGCGTGACACTACACAAACACAATTTTGCACATTATTGCATTCTCAAATGAGTCAGGACACAATCCATAATACAACAGTAGCACAAGCTGCATTCAGAGTGTTACAGCAAGGGGCTTTAGTGACAGCCAAACCAGGCTCTTGAACTGCCAGCAAGTTTTTACTTGATCCACACTCATGGCACACAAGCAGATTGACATAGAATATATATATAAATAATATTTGCTCGTAAATATTATTTATTATAGCCTCTTAATTCCAAAATAACTGTACACACATCTCCACTCTCAACATGTTTAGTGACTATGGCTGCTGGAATAATAGCAAATCAAGCTGAAAGACACTTTGGTCTGTCCTCTATCATTCCCTTAAGAGCTGAGTTTTAATCGCCACAGAAATGTCAGATGGGATGGTAGGTTTGTAGAGAAGGACAATGAATTGGCCAGGTGTTGTCATGTGTGTTCACATACTTGCATTGTATCCGTAGTTAGAACGTGATTAGAATCCTTAGAATGCGAGTGGCACAGATCCTTGTTAGAAGTGCAAAAAATGTTGAATTGTCATCATACGGTATTATGATGGTTATGATTCTTATATGGATGTTCCCTGGTTTGTGTTGATGTTCGAGGTGTCAAACGTCATGCTGGGCTTTGTTTGGTGTCCCTATGTCACGTAGAACCAAAGTTATTGTAATTTAAAAACATGTAATAATAGTAACCCCTACTGAGGTTTCAAAAAAATGTGTCATACTCAAATGCCCATAAAGAAAAATGATCAAATTTCTTTTATTTTAGGTCTTAGAAACAAACAGAAAACACAAGAGATGTTTGAAACCAGGAGAACTTTCAGAACAGTCTCCGGGATCGGAAAATCCTCAGAGAGAGGCGCAGAGGGAGAGCGGCCAAGTGAAAGAGCAGCAAACAGCGAGCATGTAAGAGAGCAAACATCGTTTTTAATCTGATTTACACCGTTTACATTTGTTGAAATCAGAATTTACTGATACATTCTGAGTTCTAAGGGTTAAGACAAGTATAAGACCACACCAGCATAAAACTAAGGCTGTGTATTGATTTACTCACTAGTTCCATTTGTAGTAAATCAGTGCCAAGTACAGTGATATAGTATACGATACACTTCCATGGCCCATTCAAATTATAAAACCATTATTATATGTCATTTGTCTAATCAGTGATTTGAAATCTGCAAGCTGCCTTGTAAATCTGCAAGCTACAATGTGATATAAGTGGTTTGCTTTGGAAATATATTTAAATTTTGAAAACTGGCTGGTTTCATCATAAGAGAGAGCTAAGTTAAGATAGTTGTAAAAAGTTTTATTGAATCCTCAATGTATAATGTATTAAAGCGTTACATGTATTAATTTCTTTTTTAATAAGACTGCCTGTTCTTTTGACAAATGCTTTAGTTATTCTTATACAAGGATATACATATATGAAATAAAATATTATATAAACATAATATATATATACACAAACAATAGGCAATTGAGATTTATTTTAAATATTTATTTTATAAATAATATTTCACAAAAAAAAAACTTAATTTGAGAGTTTTGAAAGTTGTATTTCTTCAGTTGTACTCTACCACTAACTAGAGAGCTCCTTGAGGCCCACCTAAAATGCCCTTGTAAGGAAATGAAGTTCATGTTCCATGTTATTTAGGACCAGGCATATGAGTAAACCCCATCCGGAACCTTTCGTGTTCCACAAACTTATTTATATTCCGCTGTGTTTCCACATCTTTTCATATCTCTGCATAATTTTACAGCGGAAACGTCTGACTCTAGGCTAAACAAGTGGATGCCTCCTTCAGTAGAAAGATATCAGAGCTCATGAAATGAAGAAGATACTTCAAAGAGCAACCAAAAAATCCAAAAAGTGACAAACAAGTTAATTATCCCTGGTATCGTGCTTTCTTGTTAAGGGACTGAGTCTTTTTAGCGGTTTTCTCTTTTCTCTTCCAGTCCATTGTTTTGCTAAAGGAGATGTTCTAATTCCCATCCCAAAGTCACACAGTTGGTCTAGCCTGTAAGACCATAAAAACACATTAAGTCCTATAGCAGTATCTTTCTACTCTTGTGTAACTATCTTTCTACTCTGGTGTTTTGCATCATCATGTGGTCTTTACTGACAGTATGATGAAGTGTTATTACTATTATAGCTCTCTAGATTTAGTACAAGCACAATTACAAATCTTACTCAATAAACACTTTATTATAATAGGTTGTTTTAGGCAATATACAAAAACACAACAAAATCCTGAGAACATCGGCAAACTGGATGGAAAATGATCTGAAATAAAGATCAAGAACTGCACCAGGCAACAGGACAAATTAATTTCCTCTACAAATTCACACAATAGTTTGATGATGAGGCTTGCTAATTAGCCCAATATCTCTAGTTTCATGAGAAGAAATATCAAAACGTATATTCAAAGAATCAAGTAGCAGTGCCCCAAAGTCGGTTTGGAATGACAAGGTCCTTCTAACCTAAACATAAAGCAGTTAATGCAGGTCAAAAAATGCTATTGTAGCACATATTGTAGACAGCAGAGCCTCTTGATTATACCTCTACCTGACAACATTATTATATGTTTACATAAGATTAATCTCCTACTTTCACATATTGTGCAACTACTTTCTAAAGAAGCAAACAATATAGCGAGAGAAATGAAGATTTTCTAGGAATTTTCATTGTCAGTCGAAGTAACAAATTGGCTAAAACGAAATAAAGACAACAAATGTACATTCATGACCCTAGAGGAGTGACGTACAGTCATATACCCTTACACTGTGCACTGAAGACAGTGTGTAGGTATAAAAAAGTACATGTGTACAAGTAGAAAGTAACAATTAAAAGAGCTGTTTATTACTCCCCAAAGCAAGAAAGCGCAGATTTATGGGCGTGGGAATGAATCCCAAGACTGTGGTGCGACACACGCTGCGCATGCACAGAAAGTCTAGGCAGCACGTCTCGATAGGTAGCATGTATCGACACCAGCATTCTAATTCTAACGAATTAGCTGGTGGTAGCTGGTGGTCTGGTGTTTAGGGAGTTGCCCCTTCAATCAGAAGGTTGTGAAATTGAATCCCAGGACTGCCAATGGCACCACTGAGGTACTGTCCCCACACACTGGCTGCCTGCTGCTTCATGCATGAGTTAAATGCAGAGGACTCAAGCTATTTTCTCTGGGATAAAAACAAAATAAAAATTGGTTCACATCCTCCAAACTGACTTCAGGACAAGGAACTATTAAATTTTTAGATCATATATATAGTAGGTAGGAGGTTTATTGTTGGTCCATGACTGAACAATGATGCACTGCACTAGAAAGTTGACATGAATTACAATGACACATATTTCTCCTGCACTGTGGCATATTTCTGAGTGAAGTGCAGTCAGGGAGGGTCTCTGAGGAAACGGAGGACTGTCGCTTTATGACAGATAGAGATAACGGGAAGAAGAGGTGAAACACGATCTCATTGGTTTATTTTTTACCTGACTCATGTCATAAAAATGTAGAAGACATTTTAGAGTCAAATAAAATGCATTACGTTGGAGATTATAGGAAAGGAAAAAATAATACATATTTTTAAATGATATATGACAATCATGCTTAAGATGAACAGGCATGAGGACCAGTAAGGTAAAAAAGATCCAAATTGATTTTTTAGGCTGAAAGACCTGTGAAGAGATGATGAGAATCCAAAAGTAGGACGTTTGTTACTTATTTATTTATCTATATTTTTATAAAACACAATATCCCTTTCAACAACAACAGCAGACGTTCCACGTTGCAGGATCATATGTCAAGTCGCGGCTTGACCTTGCTTTGGCACATTTTTGTGGCCAGAGATGAATCTTTTAAAAAAAGGTATGAAAGTTTGAGGGCCCCTCTAGGCACTATTACTCTTGCATGAGGACAGGGAGCTTTTTGGGTCACAGCGAGATAGACAAATAGAGACACACCCCTTATCTCTGTCTGTCTGTCTCCACCTGTCTGTCTCGCTGTTTCTCAGTGACTTCAGCATGAAAACATGACTCATGCAGCGGTCACCTCAGTACCCACCCCCGCTCGTCAGCATCGCAGGTGGCTGGGGGGACAGAGGGACAAGTTGTTCTCCTGTCTGATGGAGTGAAACAGGCGTGGTTGGTGGCTTTTGGACCAGTCACGGCTCGGGTTGAGAGAGAGAAAGAGAGAGAGAGAGAGAGATAGAGAGAGAGAGAGAGAGAGAGAGAGAGAGAGAAGACAGTTGCCCCAGCATGCTAGAGACATACTTTCAGGCCATCTGCCCAGGAGTTTTCCCTCTGGAGAGAGTGTCTGATACAAGGCGATGTCTGTAGGCAAAGTATATGTGTGTGTTTGTGTGTGTGTGTGTGTGTGTGTGTGTGTGTGTGTGTGTGTGTGTGTGTGTGTGTGTAGAATGTCAAATGACAACATAATAGATAAAGACTGTACTGTGTTTTGTATCTAACATCAATAACAACAACCGTAATAATAATAATAACAATAATAACAATAGTAATAATAATAATAATAATAATAATAATAACTAACACAATATTTGTATAATACATATAATCATATGTTTAAAGCAGCTTAAAGTGCTTCACAGAGATTTCAAAAATAAAATTATACATACAACAAACATAAATCACAAAAAGGCATAAATAAGAAGTGAAAGGGACATAAATAAAATAAACAAACAGACAAAATTATACCTAATATAAAGAAATAATATATATTGAATTTTGTATTATTTTGCAAACAATGAGAATTTGTCTTTCATCCAAACATGGATGTTAACTCCTTCTAAATAATCATGTAATTTATGCTCTGTTTACATATGGCATCTATTTTTGAAACCTCTTCTATTACCTTCTAAATCTATCCCAAACCTTTAAATGGTAAAGTCTCTCTCTCTCTCTCTCTCTCTCTCTCTCTCTCTCTATCTCTCTCTGTATATCATGGTTGCCGGAGCGACTTTTTCCCCTCCCGGACTATAGCCGAGAAATAGACCCCTGCGTCTCCCCAACATTAAAATTGCTTCCGGGCAACCATGCTGTATGTATATAGATATACATACATACATACATACATACATATATCAACACATCTATCCCTTCCCAAATTGATTCAAGCAAAGGAATAAATCAAGTCTGAATAAAAGCAAAAGTAAAGCGTGGTTGCTTTGACTGGGGAAAAAAAAAAAGCAAGGAGCTTTTGGACTATAGAAAATCCTCTCAGCAATCAAACAACTGTAATCATTAATACTGAGTGAATAATACATGATCAAAAAGTTTATTTATAGCCTGTATAGCCTGCATAACTAAACCTATATCATTACCACACACACACACACACACACACACACACACACACACACATATCACCTTCATCATGGCATGGATTCATCAAGGTGCTGTAAACATTCCATAGAAATTTTGGTCCACACTGACATCGTGCATTTGCTGCAGAATTGTCAGCTGCACATCAATGATGCAAAACCTCCCGTTCCACCACATCCCAAAGTTGCTGGACTGAGATCTGGTGACTATGGAGACCATTTGAGAACAGTGAACTGTCATAATCAAGAAACCAGTTTGAGATGATTTCAGCGATATGGTGTGCTATCCTGCTGGAAGTTGACTTCAGAAGATGGGTACACTGTGGTCATAAAAGAGTGGACATGGTCAGCATAAATACTCATGTAGGCTGTGGGATTTAAAAAATGCTCAACTGGTACTAGGGGCCCAAATTGTGCCAAGAAAACATCCCTCACACCATTATACCACCACCACCAGCCAGAACAATTAATACAAGGCAGGGTGGATCTATGCTTTCCTGTTGTCCATGCCAAATTCCGACCACGCCAAATCGAGACTCAACAGACCAGGCAATATTTTGTCAGTCTTCTGCTGTTTAATTTCAGTGAGCCTGTGCAAATTGTAGCCTCAGTTTCCTGTTCTTAGCTTACAAGAGGGGCACCCGGTGTGGGTTTCTGCTGGTGTAGCCCATCTGCTTCAAAGTTCAATGTGTCTTCTTATCAGCTCAAACCAGTCTGGCCATTCTTCTTTGACCTCGGCATCAACAAAGCACATTCGCCCAGAGATCTACCACTCACTGGACATTTTCTACTTTTGGACCATTCTCTGCAAAACCCTAGAAATGGTTGTGCCTGAAAGTCCCAGTAGATTAGCAATTTCTGAAAAACTCAGACCAGTCCATCTGGCACTCTTCTGATCCTTATTTTGAACTTCAGAAGGTGGCTTGTCTGGCTCTTCCTTCTTTCCCATCACACTTACATAAAGTCCTGTCGGTTTCTGATGTTTTTTCAACTGATACTTTGATAAATAGTACAGCCTGAATGGCTAATCCAATCATTTTTGCTTCTCCTTCCATCCATCCATCCACTCACCCATCCATCCAACCATCCATGCATTGGATTTGCAGCGTGGACTGGCACTGGCCCCGCAGCTTACCCCCAACTGGGCCCTCCTTCTTAAATTAGTTACTTGCCTAAGGTCACCATGCACAATGCCAAGTATTGACTAGAGGAGTATAATGCCCCACAGCATTGTGATGTGAAGCAGTGGAACTGTATTATCTAACTCCACTGAGACGACTGTAATCTACTAATGCTTTTGTGTCTGAGTGCAATCGACTGCTCACTGCAGTGTTCACAACATCTTGTGTAAAGCCTTCTCAGAAGAGTACAGGCTGGTACTGCAACAAATAGGTCAACCTCACTATTAATATCTTCAGTTTCAGAAGAAACATTTAGTAAAAAGACGTTTGGACATATACATTGATTAGCTGCAACATTAAAATCACTGACACTAACGCTGATTGTCTTGTTACAATGGCAACTGCCAAGAGCTGGGACATATTAGACAGCAAGTCACTTCTTGAAGTTGGTCTGTTGGAACGCGAAAAATGAACAAATGTAAGGATCAGAGTAAGGGCTGAATTGTGATGGCTAGACAACCAGTCAGAGCATCTCCAATACAACAGTTCTTTTGGGGTGACTTACACAGTATTACACAATGTTAAGGCTGATCGGTGTAATTTGTCTCTCTCTCCACCTGTCTGCCTATATATGTTTGTACTGATGTATGTACACTATATGGACAAAAGTAATGAGACACACCTCTTAATGAATTCAGGTGGCCCCTTACTTCCAGTGAAGGGCAGTGTTAATGCTTCAATATACCAAGACACACTTCCAACTTTGTGGACACAGTTTGGGGAAGAACGTTTTTCTATTCCAGCATGACTGTGTCTCAGTGCACAAAGCAAGCGGAATAAAGACATGGTTGGATGAGTTCGTATGGAAGAACTTGACTGGTCTGCATAGAGCCCTGATCTCAACCCCATCCAACATTAATACATGTATGTATGTATGTATGTATGTATGTGTGTATCTACCTATCTATCTATCTATCTATCTATCTATCTATCTATCTATCTATCTATCTACCTATCTATCTATCTATCTATCTGTCTATCTATCTATCCGTTCATATTCCTTCCATGCATCTATCTATCTATCTATCCATCTTCCTTCCATGCATCTATCTATCTATCTATGCATCTTCCATCCATCTATCTATCTATCTATCTATCTATCTATCTATCTATCTATCTATCTATCTATCTATCTATCTATCTAT